>JAQFYM010001231.1:0-37022 GCA_034694785.1 Agrenia bidenticulata | reverse complement strand
ATGGCGGTGAATTAGTACGGCGATAATTTAATACGGCGCTGACTTGGGCGCGACGAATAGATGAGTCGACGAGTTCGGCACTGGTATAGGAGTAATGGTTGATTGTATTGCTAGGTAGTGAAGAATCTTTCAAGGCAATTCTCATGGGATAAGATTAGCTACTAATCTTTTGAAAGGATTTTTTCAGTGTATTGGCTAACTTTCAAAGAATACTGTAATACAACCCGAATCGGTTTAAACTGGATGATAATGAGATGAGAGACGATAAGGATCGAGAGACTATTACATTTAAAGATGCTTTTTTTATCCGTTCTGTACAATGAGGCAGTTTGTAGTTACAAGTTGACGAGTTGAATGTTAAATTTTATGACAACTTTGAGAGTCGTAGAATTTAAGGAGATGAGAGGATTCCCTGCTCATTCAGCCGATTTAGAAATTGCTCAAATGATTGGAAATTTTCGATTTCTCTAATCCCTCTTCTAGAAATTATCGTTAGGTTGTAAAAAAAATTAGAAAAACTCGGGCATCCATTTTTTTCCTTAATAGTACTAATATGCAACATTTACAAACTTAATAACATTTAAATTTAAATCCATTCGATTAGCACTAGTAAGTGTACTAGTAGCTCAAACAAACTCATTTCAAGACAATCACTATCCGATACTGTAAGGCTTGTATATTAAGTACTACAGTTTTATTTATTTTAATACCCTTCCCCGAGAACGTGAGCTGACAGAGGAGAGAAAATACCCTTTTCTATTATGCATTAGTGCATTAGTCGTCCAAGAGTTCTGTGGCCCTTTATTAGACGGGATGAGTTTCTCGTGTCTTGAGTGAAAGAGAATCTGTGGAGAGATTACAAATCCTTGTTGTTATGTGGGTGCTGAAATAAGCAATCTCGAGCCCTTGTGGGAAATATGGCGTTGAAAAGTACTTAGCCCTACTCCTTAAACTCCAACTACTTCCAAGTTACATATCTCATCGCATATGCTTCCCCCATCATCACGGCTCTCTGATTACGGGATAGAAAGAATGACCGCAAAGAGGATTTCTAAACAGCTTTAGTGTGCCTCTACCATAAAACCATAAACCTTTACAAATTCACCCGTGGAATAAAATAAATAAGACTACTCTAGAAGCTCAAATGTACAGATTGAGATGACTAAGAGTGCCTACGTAGTTTCGAGATTGTGTACATAAAGTAAAATAATTTTTTTCTTTGAGATACTAAAACCCAAGATTCAGTATGTGCAGGGACTTTCCCCCTTCTGCTCTTTCCTTACTTCTACTCGCTCAGAGAGCTTTTAAGTATTTGCTTTCCTCATACTTATTCCTTTAAAGCCTTGATGTGTGTGTAATGGCTTGTGCTCTTTGTATGCTGTTTCAGGTCTGTACCGTCTGCAGTCGATATTTCAAGAATTATCCTTGACGAATGAGTCCCTCCGAATCCACATGGTGAGGCAAGTGTCAAGTGTGGAAGAAATTCTGGGGATTCTTTTACAGTTTGAGATTTTAAACCGGTAAGGTTACCTACTTATTCTCATACATTACTTCTGAATTAGAAATTCAACACCTAGGATAGGGTTTGTGGTTACGGAGTTGAAAGCGTTGTCTATTGACACTGTAAAAGGAAAAATGAGGAGTGACGGCATAAAAATGTGAGCGGAGATTAAAATAAATCTGACCTCATTTCAAAATGATGGAAATAAATGGAAAGAAACGAGTAGAGGATCTTGTGACATGTCACGAAGGGACTTAGGCAATTCCATTCCACTCTGTCACACTTCCTGTACCCACTCGTCTTGAAACATCAGATGGACACTGACAGGGTGGATGGAATGGAATGCTGTGTGGAAATGTTTAAAAAAATCTAAACTCAAAGCAGTAACTGGTAGAGCCGATATATGCCAAGAAGGTTCCGTCTTGCCGTTTATGTAGCAAAATGCAAGAGGGAAGAGACACAGAACTGATGTTCTATTGCGGAAGGACACACAATCCGAAATCCAACACTCGAACTCGTGATCCTAAGGAAGTCAGTCCCGAGTCCTGAGTTGGTTTTGGATGGAAAGGGTTTTCTTTTTTCATTCTCATTGAATTGGGTATTCCTCTGCCTTCTGACTTGAGTTGACTTCAAATGGGTTCAATTCTTGAATTACAATTCGACATCGACAGAGAAGAGGTTTCATTCCTCAGACATGGAGACGAAAGACAGAAGGCTTTTTCAAGTCCGTCTCAATTTCCATAGAGAAATTGGAAATTCCTTCCTTGATCAAAATGGAAGAGGCACCGAAGGACAGAAGCTGAGAGAATGGAGTGAAGAAATCTAGAATTGACGTCGTCGAACGAGTAGCTTTGCCGGATCTGTTCAAATAGGTCACGTCCTTCTACTTTTTACCTCTCTATACAGTTCCGAACATGACATGCCGCCAGAGGTTGGTCGTATCGCTTATACACATTCTAGATTATAGTTAACTTATAGTGCACATCAAGGAGGATCAGATTTGAGGAATGCAACAGTTTTTATACAAACTGGCAGTGTACAACACTCCATGCATTCTATCCAATACTCTTCGAAAATCTATTCATTTCCTCAACTTCTTCGGTCTCGGAGATATAAAATTGCAGATCATGGTTTTTAAAGGTTTAAATCATTCACATTTTAAGAACGAAAAGTTCCATCCTAGTTATCAATGGAAAAACATTATTTTCTCGAAGCATGGACCTTGTAATAAATAATAATAATCTGTCTTTAGAACTCCTCAGTTTTATCTAGAAGAATGAAGAAAAAAATAATTCCAGATTGTTCCCCCATATATTAAGGTCTACCACGATTTTTCCGGGAGCCTATTCTGGTTTATGCCCAACTGCTATTTAACAATAGGTTTAATACCCTTATAAAACAAAAACAGAGCATTAAGTAGAGAAATAAATGTGCAGTTAGGATGACAGTGTGAATCTGTCAGTAGAAAAGTTGTGAATAGATGTAGTGAAGCATAGATATTTATGACCATGTATGAACACCATTTAAAATATGAGTCTTCCGCATGGGAAATCTCCACTCAAGTCCTCACTCCACCCGTCCACATCCATATACATGTAGATACATGAATGAATCAAGAATTGTGAGAGGGGGAGCTCTCCGAGACACTTAAACTCGGTCAGAAGTACACAGAGGACATGATAACACAGACTGAACATCTCAGAGACTCCTCCTCGCCTCGACATAAATCTGCATCTTTCTCCGCATAAGCTGATATTATTATTGCTCAAGTTTCTCCATCCTACATCAACCTCGATGAACTCCAAGGAGGATGTATACTACATCCGTAGGTGCATCCTCAACCCAGCTCGGAGTGTATAATGGAAGGCCTCTAACCAGAAATGGAGTAATAGTGCCTCTGGTAGTAATAATAATAATGGTGTTACCCATCGGTTGGTTACCACTAGTGAGAATTTATTCAGCGAGAAAGTGGAAAGAATGGATTCCACTATGTGAAGTTATTGTTACGATGAGACTTCCCTCAAGCACAACATCAAAACGCACTTTGCCCTTTCCTATTCTCTTTCCCTATCATCCATTGCAATATCCCGGCCCCTGTTCTTCAACCTAGAGCATCCCCACCCTACACTCATACAGATATATATATATATATATATATATGCACACATAGAGCCACGACCTAAACACATAAGGCCGGGGAGGTACTTGAGCATCAGCAGTGAAAGTCCAGACGAATAATATTATAATGGGAGAGAGGCAGTAAGTAGTAGTAGCTGGAGAGAGAGGTTCTTGGCTCGGGGCTTATTTCTTCAGAGAGAGAGAGAGTAGGATACATGAGAGCGTTTAAATATTACGAGGATTGTTTATACTTCAAGATACTGCCAGGAGCTAAGTAATCATTACGCAAGTGGACGGGGGTACTTGGGATGATGACAGCACTTGTTACATTAACCAAGTCTGTTATGGAGGACCTCGAGGACGGAGTCGGTGGATGCCCTCCTTGTTTCCTGGCCGGCCAACGTACTATAGGCTATCATCATCCTCCTATATCTCCAAACTGACACATTCTTCTTTAAGGGGGCTTTCTCTCTTCCCTCTGCCACTAAAAATTATCCTTGGCCGAGGAGAAAGCTCAGCCAAGGAAAGTGCTTTCACCACCCTGAGCCCCAAACCAAGTCGTAAGATCCGAAACTCCTTTCTCTCTCTCTCTCTCTCTCTCTCTCTCTCTCTCTCTCTTGTATAGGAGAAGGGATATGGCCATTACGTCTAGATGCTTTAGTACTTAATATCCTTGTTCAGTTATGTGCCAAACTCATTTATTGTTAACTTTGACTGCTGGCAGAACTGTGGGATCATAGTGGCGTGGTGGTGGAGGATAAGGTTATATACACCCTTTGATATATATCGATATTAATGGATGCCCGGGCTACGGTTATTCTGAACCCTTTCGATACTAGGGATGAGGAATGCGGTAGTTTATCCTTCGCTGCTGACATTCGAGTTGACTCAGGCTGACGCTATTGACCTCTGACACGAGTCGATCCATTAGTGTTGAATGGAAGTAGGTCTGATTGTAAAGGACGAGGAGAGCTGTGGAGATTTGGGACTGAGGCTCAAGTATTAAAGAAGAGTATAAAGACGCGGCATATTTCCTCCGTCGGTCTTGAATGAAACAGATCTGTCCCCATCCGACATAGTTGTTCTGACTTATTTGTATTTATATTTGTTCTGCACACACAGAATAGTTGATAGAGTCAGAGGGAGAGGGTGGGGAGGGGAAAGTTGAAACAACTTGGTGCTTGGCTTACCATGAGTGAAAGAAATTGAATGTGTCCCCAGTTACATAAATGAAAACAAATAAGTGTACAAGGAATCATGACAGAAGATCCTTGGCGATGTATACAGACACACACAGCTTTGCCCAACCCTACTTCCTCTTCATTTTATCCCAAAGACTTTGCCTCTGTCTCGTAGGAGACATTCAGGCTCCGTCATCCCATTCCCAGAAGGAACCTGTAATTTCTCCAACCCATCCTGAGCAACTCAATTAACCGAGGGAATTCCATTTGCAATGAACATGGCCGTCCATTATCCAGCCTTCCTAAGACATCGTTTTTACTGCCTTTGTTTCATCCCTTTGTGACCTCTTACTCAATGTCCGTGGCTTTGAAAAAAAAACTTTGGAGAAATTACTTGGTCCAAAAAATTCCTCAGTGGGGCTCTGGACACATAAGAACTTGCTTAGGTCAGGTAGGAAAGTGGACCAGACACTTTAATTAATAAAAGCTAATGCTGGGTACTGCCAACCTTCTGGGCTTTGGGACTTTTCCCCTATCGTGCTGACTTTTAAAACTTAACTAATTCATCTTCAGCTTTCTCTCTCTCTGTGTGTGGCTTTGTTAACTTATATGGAAGAGTCTAATTCGTTCAAATTGGGTCGAGAGTGCATAGACTCTTGACAGACATGTGTTGAACTTACTCAAGGAACTCTTACGAATTTACTTTGACTAATTATAATCGTATGTTAAATTCAAAAGAAAAACTAAGTCGATAGTAAAAAAAAATGAACGAAAGGGAGGGGGGAATAGTGGCTTAAGTTAACAGAATAAGTATAATCTTATTATCCTGGGACTTTTGAAGAATAATGATCACCTACCTATATACCAAGTTTCAAAATAGCTCGTATATAGATATTTCTACAAGGAGGAATCAATTAGCTAAGTTTTTACCCTCTTTCCACATTGGATTAAAGATGAAAGAAGAAGTGTCATAAAAATTAAGTCAAGCCCTTGTTCATGAGCAACCATGCCAATGGCTGACTTTTGTACATGGAGCTCAAGCCAAGAGCCCCCTATTATACTCTTAATATGTACAAGTATCTGGGCAGAAGGTTGTAGTAGGAAGGAGCCATCAAAGCCGTTACGTTGTACAAGCCGGGATAATTGTTAGGAAGTTGATGTCACATTAAAAGTTCCCGAATCGGTTAAAGACATCATGTCTTTGAGCATTTTGCGGGTGAAAGTGAAACGCTGGAGAAAGTTTCTTTGAAAGCTATTCCTCCAAGAACGAGGGCCACCACTACCCTGCCACCACCACCACCATCACCACCAACATCCCCAAATAGTAGTAGAGTCTTTCAAGAAGAAAGTTCCACTTGCCAAGCCAATTGAGACCGGAACTGAACCGGCTCTTCTAACTCCCACAATTTAACTCCCAAAGACCGGCAGTATTTTCTTGCCACGTCCATTCCACTTTTTTCTCTTTAAATTACACAAGATTCATGATATTCCTTGCTTCCTCGTCCTACTACTCCTACTACTACAATATACATCTCCCCATTCATCTCACACTGAAACCTTAGCCGTTGCACACAAAGGGAAAAAACTCACTTCTCAAGAATTTCTCCTCTAGACTTTTTTTTCTTATTAAGAGTTGTTGAAAGTTGAATTGAATTGTGGTTCCATTCCATGTAATATAGTACTGTTATTATACCCTACCATATCCGAAATATTACATCAGAGATGCTGGATGTTTAAAAAGGATAGACTCCCTCATTGTACCGGACTGGAAGTGATGGGTCATGATATGGACTGTGTTTGCTCAAAGTACACAATGGATCCTATATTTCCTTGAGTGTTTGGGAAAATTGGCTGGGCCGTCCAGAAGTGTAGACACTGAACATGCAGTGTGATGAAATACAGCTCTTCACCACTATCATATACCATATCTCCGTTAAGAGATGCAGACAAAAAAACTAACGGCTTTCTTCCTCATGTACTCAATCATTTGGCTCAGCTGGATCCAATTCTGTCCATCGCTTCAGCCCTTCATCTTACCATCATCATCATCATCATCATCATCTTGGACATGGACAGTTCCTCCAAGTCTCTTGCCGTTTTTCCATCGATCTAATTAGCTCAGAGCTATATAGTTACACCTAACTGTAGAAATGAGATCTCTGTACCTCTAAGGTTCAGCAAAGTCATGAAGTGATAATTTGAGATGAGCCACTGCCACTAGACGATAATTTAGCCCAATATAGGATCAAAATGATGAAGAGAGTGTATGTGTGTATGAATAGGATTTAATTAACACAGCTGTGTTTAGTTCCTCATTCCCAATTAGTAATGGGAGGAGGGTGTAATGGTCTAAATTGTAGTATTATGTGTATTATTTTGTATGCTCCTCGACAGATTCACTCCCAAGTACGTGATCCTCGACTGCCCAGCCCCGTTAGCTCAAGATGTAATCATCCAGCATGTCCAAGGTGTTCAAATGGGTCGTCGAACCTATCATTATCTCTTATCAGGCTTGGTAAGTCTTGTCCTCCCCGTTCTGGGAGAAAGTTTGTCACTAAACCTATCTGTAGTTGCTTTACTACCTCTGTCAAATTAAACTCGGGCTGGGGAGATAGAGACTATCTAACGAACCGGATCTTGTTGAAATGGATCATAAAGCAAAGCAAGTGAAAGCCACAGGGTGAAAGTTGAACCGACGGTGGAATTATATTTGCATCCGTGATGACTTTCTACCTTTAAGTTGCCGGAGGGGACATTCACACTTGTGGATGGGGCTAGAGTGAGCTTTGATGGTGTTGTATTTGGTCCTGGTGGCAGCTAGGCTCTTCCATGTTTACTTCATGGATGCTCCTTGCAAAGGCACGCCAGACTTTGGGTTGATTTGCATAGAGTGTAGTATCGCAACCACCTAAAAGGCTATTTCATTCTCAAAGTGGAATGATCTCTTGTACTTATCTATGTGTGGATGTGTACTTTACTTGCAGGCAATGGATGAGCCTTGGGAGTCGTCAATTGTGGAATATGGCGCAGTTAATGTCACAGGTTTCCGCATAGTCGACCCTGCAAGACGGTATGTGAAAGATTTCCTCAAGAAATGGACTCTTCTTGATTCCACAAATTTCCCTGGGGCTGGACGCTATTCTATCTCGGTAAGAGCTTCTGTTCTATTGTTTTATAGTTTTATATTTGATTTTTTGACCAAAATAAACAACATTAGACTTGTAACTTGCGATAAAGTATATTCGATTTTTGGGAGTCGGAAAAGTGAATAATTTATGTTTGAACTGGAGCCTTATTCTAAATTTGCTTAATCAGATCAATTTGGGCTGTAGTTGTAGTTTTAGAATTACCAGCACGGATAGTAATATACAGAGAGATGAGTTTAAGTGATGTTCTGGGAAAACACTTTTATAGTACAAATTAGCCATGCAGAAGTATGCAAAGGATTTGGTATTTTTGAAAGGCAAGCTAAAACAGCCAATTTATCTACGTCATCCACCACACACAACTCTGAGGCTGGCTTTGATAGAAGAAATCAATTCAAGAATTCAACAACTTCTCTGCAGCTCTTCAGAATGCCAGTTCCACATTTACAAATCTTCACCGTGATACTGACGGCTTCAAATTGCTCTGCTAGTATGGAAATAAGGACTTAGAGTTCTTTCAAGTTGGAATCTGTGGCCAAAAATGGTATTTTATGCTCAAGGGTTGGCTCAAGTTTGGCGAAAAAATCGATACAAGCGATTAATTTGGAGTTGCAGTGGTTTTTGTTAAGTTCAAGGGCTCGTTCAAATTTAAAATTAATCTTGCTCTGCGTAATTCAATAAATGACGGCTATCAAATATCCTGGAGCCAGTCTGACAGTCTGACACTGTAAAGAAATATTTATTCAATTTCGCTGTCTGGATTTCCACATGAAAATACAATCCTTGTAGTACTTATATAATGACAAAAAAGACAAACTGCACAAGGATACACTGACAAATTCGCAAGTCAAAGTAGAAATTCCTACGAGAGTATTAGAGCATAGCCCTTACCCACAACAAGCTTCCATCGTGTGGTCCAATGAAATTTCAATGGCATTTGAGATATAGTTCGATGCAATCGGCCCTAACCCTTTGTCAACAAAAGTATTTACCACCTTATTAGTAATAGGAAAATTTGAATCTATTAGAAATTGGATCCTGTTTGTAGAATATTTATTCTGTTAGAATTGAAAGGTGCTTATTCCATAGTATTTTGAAATGGTTGGACTGAATTGTCCTATTGACTGAGATTTCTTCATTTCAGAGTGATTCAAAAATGAAATAGATTTTCCAGGCCTACAACTCCAGCAGTTTTTTTTCTCGATATTTTTTAACAAAAGATTTTCTCTTGTAAACGCACCTTCAAATTTTTATTCGTTGAGAAAGAGATAATTTTTCCAACTAGTTGTATCAAATAGTATCACACAGTATCATGTTTTTTCATAAAGAAGAACCAGACTGTATCTGACATTCCGTAACAAGATTGGGAGCACGTATGACGTAGCTAAAACCACACTGCTCTAGACGTTCTACACTTCAAACGTATTATCTGTCATGTTCACGAATTATGAGAGTTTTTTTTTTTAATTCAAGCCGAGTGTGGGTCAGAGGGTTCAGGGAGAGACATGATTCAATTTGAGACGCTTAACAAAGCCTTTTTTTTTAAAAATAAATAATTGAAAATTAAATTTTCACTTTAATTTATGATATGGATCACAAAACTTATTTGAGAAGCCAATAACATTTCAAGTTATGAAGTCGGACAATATCCATGAAATCCTTCACAATGAGTAGTAAAATAAAAGGAAAAAGAATATGAAAATCGTAAAGAATGCATTATGCGTCAGTTCCGCTGAAACTCCATTGGCTTTATGTGTTCTTAAATCCCTTCATAGCTTTTCCTGCTACTCAAACTCAACTGCATTCCATCCCCCGTAAACCGAAAATCCTCAAGATTGAAGCTGTCTTCTTGCATATAAATCTGAGATTAAACATTTGCTTTCGGAAGCTAATCGACTCCCCTTCTCCCGTCTTCTTCAAACAACTCAAGGCACAAGACTCAAGAATAATGACGGTATTCATTACGTATAAGTGTAATACATTTACGGAAGTAGAATGCATCTATCGTCTATGTACCCAAGAAATATATATCAACTTATATATAAACGGAGAATCTTCTTAATTCTTATATCCTCCCTCCTATCAACTCCTGCTTCCTGTACTTGTGTAAATAATAAGATAATAGTCCCTGCCTATGTACTATACAGCCCTAAAGTCCACAGGGTTGGCTGACTACAGAGAATGAGCTAGGATTCCCCTGTGTGACACTATTCGCCGTTTCTAAATATTTGCTCAAACACTTCTCGTAATCGCTGAAGTGTCGACCTGAATACTAAATCCACCACCACTAACCCTAACACTCCCTCCTACCCTGAGAAATTCGAGCCTGTAGATATTGGGGGTCTGTTTTTCTACGATGACGAGTCAGTGGAATCTGATCCCCTGCTCTTCCAAGCTTTTGTATCAAATTTAGCAAGGAACGAACATTTCCTCAATACTTTCCTTATTTTTCCTTCCAGGGCCTTTCAAAGTATGTCGAAGCATCTTCACAGGCTTCTGTGCACTCTTGCAGCAATGTATAAGGGTCTTGTAGCAAATACAGGCTCAGAATGAGATGAGGGCTTCTTGGAATAATAAGAGCATTCAACTATTTGCATTCTAAAATTGTACCCGAAGGGAAACATTTCCTGGTATTAGATTGGTTTGTTATTAAGCTCGTGTTGTCGAGTTTTGTAAATAAAAATGACTGGGTAATGCCAAGTATAGGAGGGCCCCTTGGTTTTATATTGCTAGAAAAAAAGAAGAAATTTGAAGTATTAGATCTTCTTTTGTATATGAGAAGTTTTTGAAAGAACATACACGAATATGATACAAGTGTAACGAACCTTCATGTAGAATTAAATACTAACTTTTCAGTTAGACTAATGCATATCATTAATTTTTTGGGGGAATAGACGATAATGGAGAATCGAATAATTTTCTGCAAGTTGCTCGGGTCTTTGAAATTGAATTCTAATTACAAAAGTTTGATTATTTTGGTTTTGAACAGGCGGACGCAGCTCTAATGTACGACGCTATATCTGTGCTCTACGAAGCCTTTGGGCGAATCCTTCGTAAAAAGCCGGATTTTTTTCAGCAACCCGTAGGAGCAAATGGAATCCGGCCAAATGGATCTCGGGAAGTTCACTGTGCCACTGGCAGAGACTTTACAGACTCACCCGTACCTTTTGAACTGGGAGAGAAAATAGCCAAGTTCATTCGAAAGGTAAGCAAGTAAACTATATTCAAGTTATCTATACATCCATACGTCCCAAGTTCTACAACGGTGGAGAAAGTAGTCGTAAAACACGTAAAGTTTTTCTCAAGAATCTCCAGCTTGTGTATATAAAGTTCACCTAGAAAGACCATCACTAACACAACCAAGTAAAACAAGCTTGGGCTATGCCACTATATGGTAGCACGCATAAGGCTTGTGTTGTGCTTTCACCGATGATGGAAACTAGAAACGGGGAATAAAAGTTTTTAGGATGTGGGTCGGCCAACCTGGATTTTTTGTGAAGAACTGGAGTTGATCTCGTAACTCTCGGCTCGTGGCAATTACCCGATCCGATCTGAGTTCTTGAAACAAATGTGCAAAAGTAGCTAAACTGGCTTTAGCCTTTAAGTTGTGTGATATAAAACGAGCCCTTTTCTCCATTGGAAAAATGCTTTTAAAAACTAGGAAAGAGCAAATAGGTTCTCTGACCTTTTTCCTCGTACTGGATTCTTCATAAATATGCTGTGTTGCATTAGCCAGCCCCCATGCCACAAGATTCAATTAATGTCCCAAGTTTTCCAACTCCTCCGTCCTTAAGTAAATGAAAGTGATAGTAAAATGATAAGATTGTGATATATTCGAGTTACTATGTGAGGGATGAAGAATGAGAAATGTAAGGGATGTAGATGCACAAGATCTTGCCGTATGAAACAGTGGCAATAAAGGCAAAGAATCTTCTTGGGAATTGTGAGTTTTTAAAAAAACTGAGGGTAGCTCATCAACATTTTTTTCATCTGTGCTCTTACTCACGCATACAAATGCAGTTCTTTACTTCCGCCACGCTCAACAATTTATTATTCTCTCTGCCTCTTTTTTATTAGCTTGGAGAGAAACGCACTCACAAAAATCTTCTATCTTTACAAAGGATGAATATAAAGCAGTCGGTGGGGCTGTAAAGAAGTGAAAAAGTTGCCTTGTAGTCGATAATAATGTGCGCTTATGACAGGAGTCTCTTCAGGGAAATGGGATTTCAGCCTTTGCTTTCACCATCAGAGCAAAAATCCACATGGGCTGTTAAACCAGTTTCGGTCTTACCACCACCACCACCACCCGCTCTGACTATCATACCGATTATTATGAGCTTTTATAGGCTTAGACATGAAAATGCTATTATTTCATGCTTTTATTTACATGATGTTCAAAGTGTGTGAGCTGCGTAGGTTGTATGTGGAAGGCAGATAAGGGTTTCCTATTAGATTTCTGATAACTTATTTACCGTTAGGTTTCTTAGATACGGTGAGGATTCGGTAGGGCTTGGAAGGAAACTTAAGGGCATTGAGAATCAAATATTTATGCTAAGGAAAGCATTAGAGAGTGCAAGGTGGAAGAAAATGCATTTGGATATAAATTTTGATGTTCTAAGAAAATCTGGATACTTTCATGTGTAGAAGAAACTTTTTATTTGTCGTCATTTTTTATGTTGTCGTCATCGCTGTTTTACTATTACTATTTGTTTACGCTGGATAAACTATTTCTTTTATTCTAATAAACTTTTATAAATTAGAGCTAACCGATTAGTGATTAGATATATGATTAAAAATACCATCGAAATATCAATTGAATATCCTGTTTTTTTTAAATCAATGTAATTAAAAAACTAACATCTAGGTATTACGATGTCAGTTGTAGACTTGGAAATTGAATCAGAAATCGTGATTGCCAAATGTCAAGTGAATAATATACTTGTGTGAGATTTCCCTGTTTACCATTAAAAATACGAATGCTCAGAAAGTTAAGAAAATCAGATTTCACATTTCACACAGTAATAAACTTGTTTGATTACTTTCCTATGAATTTTACAAAAGTAATGTGACATAAACAAATCAAATTAACTCTAGTGAGACCATGTTTGAACTTCAAAGGATAAATATTTATGAGTTTTCAACTTTGGACTAGACTAATTTCTCAAGATTAAGAATCAGTCTCTACTTTCAAGTGTGAAAGGTATTGAAAGAGTTACACATGGCGATAGGCAAATCATGATTCAACAGTAAACAAGGAACAATCAAGCATATTAATACGACATACGTATTTAAGTTTTAAATTGAAACTGAAAACAGGACTATATTTGATCTTTAAAATCATGTTAGGCTTTGGCATGTAAATAATTTCCCTAGTTCAATCAAATGTTAACGTTGATTTAGCAGGTTCGTCGAAAAGGCTTTAAAAGGCAAGAGAGTAATAAGTTCAAATCTCTGCTTGTTGAAATCAACTTAACAGTTATTATATCCTGATAACCCGGGTTATAACGTATCACCAAACATGTAAGTACCAGGTAATGAGTAAATATTGCTCAATCTTGTTAGCAAAATCAAGTGTAGTTGGGTGACTCAAAAAAGTTCAAACTAAAATTAGCTAAGGTACTAGCTTGATAGCAGGCCGTTTCAAATAAATTCTATCCCATCCAAGCAAATGTTTGAAATTGGTGGAATTACGGTGAAAGTCGACTTTCCCCAGTTATTACAAATGAGCTGGTTCCTTGTCACACAAACTTCAATTCTGCTCACCGCTTAAATATTGCAAATCAGACAGAAGAGTCAGTAGTGGTTCATAATCAGTGGTGTTCCCTAGTTTTCAATTTGTTCCTTGGAATACCAATGCCTCAACCACAGTCTCTTGGAGGTTGATTTAGCCAAGTCCGTTAAGAGTAAACATACTCGAGGGATCCTCTGGTAATCTCATCCTCATCTCCCGTTAGCCTCTTGTGGAAGGAGGTTTTATACTTTCCCTGCAATACACCTATCCGCGTTTGAATATAGGGTAGGAAACCCAGTCACAAATGATAACAACACTTCATCCGACCTAAGCCCTTAGTTATGATTAGACGAAATGAGGTTTGTTTGTTGGCTTCCATTTTGAAGTCAACATTCCCCAAAATTATTGTGTACTCAGCGAAATTACCTGATTCTCCTCCATCCACAGATTTCCCGCATCCCATGAATTCTTGTCAAGATCCGTTCATTAGAATACCTCCGACCCTGTACAATAGACCCTATGGCCTATATTATCCCTTCAGTTCATCGCAAGACATCGTTTCCAGAAGAAATAATAACAATAATAATATCATACCCACTACACTACCAACAAGCTCACAGCAGCAGGCAGGAAGAATCGTAATGAAGAGGAATGCTTGAGTGTTCACTCCAATTCGCCTACATCGCCTAATCTCCCTTCCTTGGATAGGACACTATATTGTAGAATAGAAAATTCCGAGTGGGAAAAGCCAGGTCCAGGTCTATATAAGCAATCTAGCTCAAAGGGATGAGTCGGGGAAAATTAACTGACAAACTTAAACTAAAGCGAGAACCCGGGTATTGTACACATAATTATTATTGGAAATCCCGGCTCTTCTCGAAGCATGATTATCCCTCAGCTCCGACTAGTATCCTTCGGGTATGTGGGACTAGGATATCATCATAATAAGTCCATCCGCTTCTATTTGTATTTCCTAGACGTGGAGAATACAGCAGATGAAAATGGAGATAGAAGATAACCAGCAGTTATGGCACTTCATTAGGATTGTTCTCTCCGTACCCGTAGTTTCCTCAACTCTGAGCGCCCCAGCCTCCAAAGTTCGATGTTCGGCTCCACTCTCCACCATCCTTCCTAATATTATAGAAGCTAATCAAGGGGGGATTAGCTGTGAAGTTGGGATTCGTACTGGGAAGATGGGGAGCTCCTGTAGGTACATAAATAAATATGACTTCGGCAGGGAATCATCATTAAGAGAGGCTGAGCTATTTTCGAAATTAGTCGCTCCGCAAAGGGGAATAGAACTTTCTCCTTGTACTTTCTCCAGTCAACTACCACTTGTACTAAATCCAAAACTACATATACTTTTATAGAGGCAATATATATAATTATCTGCGTGTCATCATCGTATAGTCTCTACCAAATCTCAAGCTTTTTTCCCCATTGGGATTTAAGACATGATTATGATAACGTGTGCTGTCAATAATATAGTATAATCTGATATTATAATCTAGGAACAGCTCACTAGTGAGTCCCTCAACGTCCTCGAGAGACTGGATACAAATTGTTCACCGATTTAATCAAGTTATTACTGCTTCGTGTATTGATCAGGGCTGGTTGTTGGATCAGTGGCATATTATCTGTGCTTAAAAGCATATAAGTACAGTCAATCCTCTTTTTCTGGGCAAAAATTGTCCTGAATAGAACGTGGAATAAAAACCTGAATAGATAATTTTTTGTGACGCTGTTCTTGGTATGATTTGTTAAAGTTTTGGGGCTTGAAGTTTATTTTTAGCATCGATTTTTCCACCAAATCATATCAAAGTTATTATTGAACTCCTTGTGCCATATAGTCAAACGATAAGTGACATACATAGTATGTCTGTAAAAGTTTGCTCATTCTAAAAGTTTTTAGATGGTCTGCATCTACGTGAAAGCTTAGCACAGTCTTGAAGATTGGATGTGTATAACATCGTCATCGTCCAGACTCAGCTTAGATGATTTATATTCGAAAAATTCAGCGGCCAGTTTTTTCCCTACCTTTTTAACTTAAAATTTTAAATATTTATTTTAGGAAATGCTCTATATTACAGTGCTTGTACAATACAATTCCGTAAAAACGAGGGTTCACTATACAAAGATATTATGTATTAAAGAGCTGCTCGGGTTGAAGTCTCGTCCCACGGGGTTTTTCTCTATTTTTCATCTCTCTCTCTCTTCTCTCTCTTCAGAATCAGCTAAATCTCTTCTGTGGACTTCCTTAACTCGCACAGCTACAACATCCCAGTCCATCTAAGTATCTATATATAATGTAAGTCTCTCGTAGAGATATGTATGAGAAAGTTCCATCCGAATTCGGGTTGTAGGACTAATTTAACTCAAAGTAAAGGCAATCAATCTCCCCTCCCTTGTGATTAGAGACACTCACAAACAGCACAAGTCGGTGGATTTCCATTAGCGATATCAACAAGCGAAGCGAATTAGGTTCCCTGTGTGCAAAGATTACTTGAAATTGCTCGAGTTCGATGGTCCAAATCTCAAAATGGTTTTATTCCAGGGAATCTCTTTTAAGATGTCAATCCTCTGCGTGTAATCCTCTATGTAATACAGCCACTCCAACTCCAATGAGTTCATATCACACAGACACTTCCCCCTTTGATATCCCGACTCCTCTTTTATTGCAAACTAGGAATTTAGGGAATCAAAGAGAGAGTGGAAATCATTCGTAAAACTTTAGTAGGACTCCTATGACTTCTCACGATTTGTTAAGCAAGTTTGGAGCCCCCCTCATGTACCAATTCCATTCACTACTACCTTTACACCCCTAAAAAAATAAAATAACAAGCTCAAAAACTTCCTAATAGATACAAGCAGTGAAAAATCTATTCCGGACTATTCCTAATCTTTTAATTAGTGTGAAAAGGGATTAGGAAACTCCGTTACCTCCCGACTTGTTTACCCTCTTTTAATTACAGGAGCCGAAATCCTTTGGCCGGGTGCGAATGTCACAATCCGAATGGCTGTAGGCTATTCTCCATTCCAATTCTAACTCGGTCTGTAACAAGAAGCTAGAAAATAATTTACAAACACGTCTCTTGGCTCTAGTTTTTGCCTCCTAGACTTTTTTCTGATAATCCTAGGAGAAGATTACGATAATCTTAATGATTATACCTCGCTCCCCCTCCCTCTGCCTCTCCTTATTCAATTTCCCCACTGGGTCCTCATTCTCGGCTGTTGTGTTATTGTTTTGTTATGATACTCAAAGCCTTTGTATGGAAGATAACTCATGTGGAAGGGGAGATGAAAAAGGTCCAAATATTTTTCTTGCGTCGTTTCAAGACTTGGTTATGCTGTTGTTGGTTCTTGGTAGAGCCCAAGGGTTGCTGAGATAAAAAATAATTAAGGAACAGCTGAAATTTATTAGTTTTGCTATTTGGGAGAAAACATATCTCTTGTGTAATTTCATTTACCAACTAGCTTATTTCCACAGAGATGGAGAGAGAAAGACCTTATCCGCCAGGGCTAAAGCTGGAGCTCCTCTTTCAGTACTGTAGAGGGTTCAGATGGGGCAACTCTGCTCCACATGCCGCCTATGATATATTATTACTTTCTCCAATAAAAAAGCAATGTTGGCTGATGAAACTATTATTACCTCGACCCATCGTCTTCAATATGATACTCTGTCGGATGTATCATATCGCGTACCAGAGGCGAGAGGAGACTGTCCGTTAGACCTATGTACACCCTCCGACCCTGTACTTACAGAGCCCTATTTTTCAGCATTAATGGATAAGGACAGGAAAAATATGTTTCGACTTTCACTCGACTAAATGTCGCATCTCTCTCTCTTTCTCTCTCTTTGTCCCATTTACTGTAGTAGGTGCTAAAATAATTCGACAAAGGTTCAAAAGGGACGGGACACTTGAGTGAAACAGAAATGGTGTTATTACACTCTTGTGAATGCTTCAATCGAGTTATCTTTATATACTTATTGTATGTAAGGATCCGTTTATACCGGCATGGCTACAGTTACACATAATTGATTAGTTGTAAATGAATTGGTTTGTCTCCACAGGTGGAAATTGAGGGGCTGACTGGGAACATCCATTTTACTGAAGAAGGACGACGACACAATTACTCTATTGATGTTATGGAGATGTCAGTTCATAGCACAAAGGTCAAGGTAGGGTTGAATGAATCTCTTTATCAATTGTGTCTACCTTTGTAATTCGAAATATTTGGGCTTAGTCTTACGGGGATTTTGATAGAATAGATTGTGCTAGAAGTGGAATATCCAGTCAGTTGAAATTTTCATTTGACTACTTTTTAGGCTTGTTTTGAAATATGGTCATAAATTATGATTGATATGAATCTCAAAATCCAAAGAGGGCTTTTCAAGAGATTTTTTAAATTACAAGAATCCAATTCTGGCTGCGCTTTACACTGACAGGAAAACGAGAGAAAATCTTGCACAACAAGTAATAAAAATGACAGACGACATAAATATGTTTAGAACAAGTAACACTTACGTCACATCCTTTATACATGCCGTTCAGCCTATATGCCGCATTTCTTTCTTTATATACCAAATGGGATTCAATAGACCGAGAGATGAAAGACAATTTAGTTTAATAAAGTAAAGATGATTTCTCATACTTCTTCTCGACATCTTCTAACACACAAGGCCCAAGTATTCATTCAAGTGTATCGAAGAAGAGGAAAGTACAGATTTAGTAATGTCACTCAGCTCCCTAAAATTAGCATAATCACTGATTACCCTACTTTCTCCAAGAAAGCTGGAGTATTTTCTCTACATATCCAGAGCTTAAACTATTATGCACTTCACGCTTTTCACTTCAGAGACAATCCTCTTCTGTCAATCTTCTCTACATGCTAAACACATGGATTCCCTTCCTTCCTATTGTTCCTTACGCCAGTCATCCTGTTGCTCCGAGTTTTGCCATTATGATAAGATTATCATCTTATGAGCTCCCCGTAGTCTGAAGACAGTACGAACCTAAGTACAACTTAAATTAATAATCCGAAAGTCCTTCAACTTGCTTCCGCAATGCAATCCAGCAATCGTCTCTCAAGCTGCAAAGATACGATTTCCTCCCTTCAAAGTAATCACAAGTTCCTTGGAGTTTTTTTTCTCTCGCCATGATTATAACCAAGCGATCAGTACCAGCTGCAGCACTAGCTCTGCATTGTCCCGTTCATCTTTGAGATAAGTTGGTAGTGCTGGTGATATTTGAGCTGGGGATATAAGAAGAGTAATCCAGTTGATAGAAGGATCAGATAAAACGACTATGAGCAATTGACGAAAAAGGCATCAGATTGCAATTGTTACAAAGACAAGAGAATGTGATAATGAAACTGTCTGCCATCATCAATATACGATGATACCTAGTAATTTGTAAGTACTACAAAGACACACAAAGGGAATCGACACATGATTAGCTCCTGTACCTACAACTTTCTTCTAAAGCTTTCTCCCAAGTATGAATTGCCCCGATCATCATCACCATCACAGAACTTCCGATCTTCCGACTCCTCCCTCTCCCCTGGCCAGCTAGTAATACGAATGTCCTGCACTTACAATTTATAGATCTACACTATCCTCTGCCAAGGGGCCTATTACCAGGGTCATTTGTTCGTATTGATTTCCAATGAAAGCTGCAAAGGGTGCATTCTTTTTAAGAGTCTTGTCTAGGCTCACCGAGTGAACCCATTTATTACTAAAACTTTCAAAGTAAGGAGTGGTATTATACCTACAATTATGCTTTAGAGAGTTCTTCTTAGAGTGATTGGAAGATGGGTGCCTCTTTTATAAAGAAAAGAGGGCTGAAAGGATTATTTAATGTCGGGAAATTTGTTTTTAGTAAAAAGAGTGGAATATTCTAATTGACAGATTGGTGAATGGAGTGACATAAAAGGGTTTACATCAATCCCCCCTAAATATGTGAGACCGCCAACTTTCTCTAGAATTCAGAAAAACAGGACTTACATCGTGACCACAATTCTGGTAAGTTTACAACTGAGTTATTTATTTAGTTATTTAGAAAGTTTTTCCTAACTTTCATACTACGTATTTATATCTTAAATAATGTACGTAATTTTAGAATAAACTATCTGTTACCTGTGCCTGTAGACGGATAGCAGAAATGTTTAAAAAAAATACGTACCACTTAAATCTTTCTGCATTGAAAAATCTCACATTTATAGGTTAGAATGTAGAGGCTAGCAAAAACTAAACTTGGAACTGCTCTGTGCCCTAGCTAGATGGTCTAATATCATAAAGCTTACATTAGAAAAGTCGGTGAACTTTTTTTTACGCCTTGCTGCTCTGAACTCTCCGGGACGATGTATATGCATTATAGAGCAGATAACTTGTTGAATCTCTATTGTCTGACTTGTCTTTTGACTAAAGGACTAGGGAATGCAAACACCAGCAAGAAGCACAATAATAAAAGTGAAAATCATGAGGTTAAAAATCTAAAGCTTCTAATAAACCAGAAACCATGGGCCAATGTTATACTAGTTATTGCAGATATCATATTCCTCCATTATTCTCCATTTTCCTACACAAGTTTATGCTTGAAACTTCTTTTTTTAAACTCACTAAAAGTTTAAGTACGATGACAGTTTGATAATAGAGGCAAGTTAGAACTTATAACCGCCATTCTACGTCTCACAAGTCACAAGTCTTAAGACCTTTATGGTCTAAGGTATAGAGTCAGAGTTTCCGTTAATTTAAATCGAATTAGTTTTCAAATGGATCATACTGTCTCGCCAGGGGGTGGGTTTATTTAGCTCACAAAGGCCCTCTTGCTCCTTGGATTCAGACTCAGCTACTCTAATCTTAAGTGTTGTGTTGCATTGTGATGTTTTATTTTAACGGTAGTCTAATTGGGAGAAGCACTACCTCACAGGCTCCAAGGTCTGTATAGTTTCTACGCTCCCAAAACTTATCTTAAAGGATGATGCCAAACAAAGTTCTTGCTCAAGTCCCTTATATTATTCAATTAGAGTGGAAGTGCAAGAGTGTTGGTAGATGGTTGGCATTTGGTATGGATGCCCCTACATTTTCATAATTAGATTAAAGGGGAAGAAATATATTTAATGCATGGGGAAAGTAGTTGAAGAGCGGAAGGGGCCGGAAAGCCTCTCTGCGTACCTCCTTTACTTTCACAACTCAATTAAAACTCAAAGTTTATTTTTAATTAAGTTCTCACGATTTGCATACACTCGGGAGTAAATCTAGTGGGACTTGTGATTATTATAATAATAAATTGTGGAGTCATAACAAAAGGCACAGCTTTCGCAATTCATATTAAGGCTGAGGGAGAAATGGAGTTTGAGATAATAAATTCCTTCACAGTCTACCATATATAGCACACAAATCATTTTTATGTCCCACAGGAGGAACCTTATTTAATGACGAGATTCCCAGAAAACGGAGAGATCCTCACGGGGAACGATAGATACATTGGATTCTGCAAAGACTTGGCAGACAAGATATCGGACAAATTGGGAATCACTTGTAAGGCCTTCGTGCTTAAGTGCTATTCATACTTTAGACCAAATATCAACTTGTAATTATTATCCTTATCCAATTTCCATTAATTTACAGACGAAATCCGGCTAGTCAAAGACCTTAAGTATGGTAACGAGGACAAAAATGGAAACTGGGATGGAATGGTTGGTGAACTGGTTCGAAGGGTGAGTTGTGCTTCAAATTTTTTTAATATGTTTGTTTATCTTATAACAAAGGTTTTTTCTAACTTTTTAAAAACATCCTTGTTATCCTCTACTTTGTTGTACTATTCCAAATCAGCTTTTAATACTTTATGTAATTGATACGGATCCTAGCAAATTATTAGCAGAGTAGTTTTTCTATATTCTGTAAAGATAAAAATACTTGGATACTTGGAATTTGCGAAGTAATGAGTTGAAGCAGGGAAACAATTCTGAATATGGATACTGCTCCGATTTCAAAATACATTAGCGTGCTTTGCTTACAGGAAGCAGACATTGCTATATCAGCCCTGACAATAAGCTCAGAGCGTGAACGTGTGATAGAGTTCTCCAAGCCCTTCATGTCCCTCGGGATATCCATTATGGTCTACAGGCCCAAGAAGCTCACTCCAAGTGTCTTCAGTTTTATGAGTCCTCTCTCCAATGAGATTTGGTTGTGCGTAATGTTCGCGTACATTGGGGTAAGTCAATTTCCCAACTTTCACACCTGCTGTCACTCATAATTTTTCTCACAACCTTGGCTACATTCCAAGTTGGTAGTATTATTATTATGACTGGTAACTGGACAGTATTAGGGAAAGCTGGAGAAAGTACGCCGGAGTGTTATGCATTCAAAAATAATAATTTTAGGTCAGTATCGTCCTCTTCCTTGTATCCCGATTCAACCCTAATGAGTGGATAGTGGACACAACTGGAGCTGTTAGTACAAACTCTGTTTCTAATGATCCGATGTGGTTCTCCCTTGCTGCACTGCTTCAACAAGGAAGTGACACTTCCCCAAGGTCAATATTTATTCTACAACCCCAGCTAATTTGTAATTTTGAACTATTTTAAAGAAAATAAGATACATAAAATAACATTTTAAATTCATAGATCAACAGCTGGGAGAATAGTCGGAGCAGTTTGGTGGTTCTTCACCCTCATCCTTATTTCGTCATACACTGCAAATTTTGCCGCAGTGAGAACCGTCAATCGAATGGTCACACCGATCAACTCTGCCGAAGACTTGGCGGCCCAGACTGAAGTCGAATATGGGACTTTGGACAGAGGTTCTACGTGGAACTTCTTTAGGGTGGGTATTATACTTTTACTATAACACATGAACTAGTCTATTTTTGCTTTCTCTCTGTATATCTAAGAAATTCCTCCGCACCTTGGACTTGGTCTGCTTAGCAAATAACCCTAAATGGACTATATGTGGGCTAAACGAGCTAAATCAATCAACTAAATGGAACTGGGTCTATTTTGTTTCATATATTTTATTCTGATTTCCCCTCTCAGCGATCACAAATGCAAGTCTATTCAAAGATGTGGGACTTCATGGCAGCTCGACCGCATGTCTTTGTCCCATCCTATGACGAAGGAATCCGACGGGTCCGGGAGAAAAAAGGTAAATTAATTGCAGTAACTTCAAAAGCAAGCTTATACTTCCTTCACATATCTCCCATCGAGGCAGCGAGTATCCCATCATCCATATTCAGATTTATGGGTAATCGCAGCAGCTACGCACTGTTTTGGAATGTCAATCGGCCATAAAACGTCCTCCTTGTGTATAAGTGGAGCTCGGGTGGCTGTAAATTAATTAGGGTAGCTTTGAATTCGTTTGTATGTAAATTTGAATGGGATTCCGGGCCATAAGCTGGTGGGGACCATACGGAGATTAATTAATATTGATGTGCGTCACATACAGCCTAAGAATAGATCTTCTGCTTCTCAACCCGATTTATAAATTCCACCAGCTCTATTAATGTAAATTGCACAAAATATAAGTGACCTAGCAGTGCTAGCAGCACACTATGCCGGTGCAGTCACCACCGAGTGATATGATTACACCCATTGTTAAATGAGGATCGACAGAGTGTCCTACTATAGAGGAAGGTCAATTCATTACCCTATGGGATTGACTAAATCATCCAAAATCCTAATGTCCGTGTAGAAACATGGGATATTTACATACCACATACCTACTTGAAAATCTCTATAGCCTCTGCCTAGCCTCTGCCTATGCGAGTGAACCACAATTGGAAATAATAGGCCAAAAAGAGAATGGATTTCATTATGCATAGATGGAGAGTGGAAATATATTGTAAATATGGACACAAAGCTTGGAGTGCTTTCACTGCTTTCACTCTCTCTCCTCACTCGGCTAACAAGGCTTGTTTGTTTAACGAACAGGGAAGTACGCGTTGTTGATAGAGTCGCCGAAGAATGATTATACAAATGAACGCCAGCCCTGCAACACAATGAGGGTTGGACGAAATTTGGATGCCAAAGGTTTTGGAGTTGCCACACCGTTGGGATCCCCTCTCAAGTGAGTTCTAAAATAAACGATATGATCTTCAATTCCACTTGATTCTATACGGGATTGAATGCATGTGTGTGAGGTATTTTACACATTCATGTTATGTATGTAGTACAAGTACGTGTCCTTGTCCTAGAGAAAGGGTTTAACAGTTGACAGTATCGTCTCTCCCCGATTATTAAACGGTGGTGAATGACAGGGCTTCACGATTTGCAACTCCCTTTAATTAGAAGAGATATTAAATTTTAACACTTTTCTATTAGACGGCAATGAGGCGAGGGATGACTGACTCTCTTGTTATGCAAAGGTAATTGCAAATGAGACTTTTCCAACCACTCACTGTCTGTGTCAAAGCTTGTGAAGAACTGGAGATTAAAAAGACACCCTCCGAGTGGTTTGAAAAGAGTTTGAATTTTGAGATTTTCAATAGCCAACCGTGAAGAATATTAATAACTGTCTGGAGTGATTTGGAACAAAAGATTAGAGGGGCTACGGGAGTTTTAGTGTTGCTTGTTCAGACGTCACATGAAATCAGAATACATGTATGTTTAATGGTCGTCAGTCCTCTGAGATTCTAACACCACCAAGTATCTAACTCTTGGGCTATTGACCAAATTCCAGACACCAAATCAACCTGATTGTCCTCAACATGAAAGAAAGTGGAACTCTGATGCAACTCCAGAATAAATGGTGGGTGGACCGAAGTGAATGCCAAGCAGAGGAGAAAGGCCTAGCCGAGTCGGATGACGAGCTTTCCCTTAACAGTCTTGCAGGGATATTCTACATTCTTATTGCTGGACTTGTCCTTGCCGTTTTTGTAGCTCTTATTGAGTTCTGCTGGAATTCCCGGAAGGAAGCTAGGAAACGCAAGGTAGGTTAGAATTTGTTTTCCATCGTATAGGCTAGCGCTAGATCGGCTGAATTGAGGTACGTATTTTCATATACCGATTTATATAGCAGAGTCCGTTCAAAATATTTAACGAAAAGCAGACTTTCGGGACTCATAATTATTCAAGCAAAAGTAAAAAATTTGTCGTTTGTAAAGGAGATGAAATTTTCCTTCGAGAAGAGGGTGATATTGAAAAAAAATAGTAATCCATGAGTATGCTTTGAAGGCTTTGTGTATAAAAAAAATAGAGCAATAATAAACTCGAAACCGAAAGACGAGAAATTCAATTTTGACAAAAGGTATCCAGTTCCCATTGTAAGGGAAACACACATTCCAAGCATATCGAATCACACCGCACCAACGGGAAAGAATACAATAAAAAGTATTATTGGAATATGTTGAAAACATCAAACCCTATTACTTAAGTACATAAGATAGATTTCAAAATAAAGTCACCTTGTCCTGTAACTTTCGTCTCACATCTCATGTACATTTGTTCAAGAAAAACATTTTCTCTCTGTACTTTTCCAAGATTTATTTTGGAAATGGGACTAGTAAATTTATTCTATTTTCTTGTCTCAAAATCCATTTTATATTATGTTTCGAGTGATAAGGTACCTGTTACTTTTTGCTACTTACATTTCTTCCTATTTACAACTTGTTCTAATGATGTATTTCTGCTAAAAAAATATTGACCAAGTCTGACACAGAAGTTGATAAGCTCTATATAGGCTATTAAATTGTGCTTCTCTCCCTAGATTTCCCTGAAAGAGGCGATGAAAGTAAAAGCCCGGATGACCATTTCGGGGAAGGAGGATTCGGCGACGCAGACAGGGAACAATGTAAATGGTACCACAGGGCTAGGCCCGGGGACAAGTAGTAGTTCAACCATCATTGGCATTGGTCCCAGCCACCGTGACCGTGTGCGAGGAAGTCATCCTCGACACGGGCCCTATTCTAGCACGAGTAGTAGCAGACATTTACACGACACCATCCCTAATCTATGAAGCCATGAGTATAATCTCTAGGAGTTAAAGGTTTATAAATATATTATACGTTTTGATGTGCCTTTCAGACATTCAAATTTCGAATTTTATACGATATCCATTGATCATCACTGTGGTTATGATTCGTCGAGGTGTGGAGTGTTTTTAATCATAGTGTATTTACAGCTCTGAAGAAAAAGAGCGTGAAACATAAGGTACTTGGGATGTTCAAGACAATTCAAGCATTTCGGAAATTGTTAAGTGATACGATGAACGAGAGAGGAATATTATACAACATGATTAATCATATCCAATATGCTCTAATGACATATACTTTTAGGTGTAATAGCTTCGAGTTGTTATACTATGTGTCCATCATCAATCACCTAGATTCTAAACTGTCGGACATTACAAAATCTGTTTTAATAATCTAAAACTCCAGAGGAGATGTAAGTATTAAAGTAATCAGTGATACTAGGTATGTACTATTCCAGTGCGTTTCTAATGGCTAGAGAATAGACTTTTCTTTAAAATATTTAAAATCTAAACCAAAGTTTAGTAAAACGTACGAGATAGTTAATTAAATTACCTTTACATAAACTGTTATAGTCCATATGTGTCTATCCTAGTTGATGATTGTTAGATGTTTGTTTGTATGTAAATCGAGGATATCTAGAATAATATGATAATAAGAAAATAACATAATTGTTGTATGGAATTTCATCAATTTCTCGCAACTATAGTATCCATCAGGATAAAGAGACTGTTGAATGTTCACATTGTATTTGGAAATAAAACCGTCACTTTGAATGCTAATCTTATTAGTTTCAATGGTTTTGAAAAATGTTGATCGACAGGTATGCAACAATGCAACAAAAAATGTACACGCAAGGAATACGTTTGGTTTTATATTTACTTTTAAGTCTTATCCATACAATGCAAAACATAATCAACAGCACTTAAGAAGGACTTGAAGAAGAAGAAATGACTTGATTTGATTCTACGAAATACTAATATTAAATCATGCTGCCAAACAACAGGTTTTTACAAAGTTAGCTCTTCTATGTGTTGCCCTTTCGACAGTTGAATACTAAACAGTGATCTTGAACACCTTCATCTATGACCTGTACGAAAATGTATTACTACACAATAATTGGAGTATTAGCAAATTGTAAATAAAGTTGATAATTGTCATCGGACAAAGGGTAGAATGAACCATAGCCAAATAAAATTAGAGCGGAAAGTAGTTACAGGTAGTACATATGGTCAGCTCTTATCAGTGACTCAATTACGAACAAATTCAATTTGAAGCCGCAAAAGCTTTGGATTGTTTCACTCAGTCAACATTGCAACAACCCAATATCCCCACATATGTACGATCGATAGATTATAGACGCTTAACCAATTTTTAGAGTACTTTACTTTACAAAACCAACTGTTACTATCATAGATTGTCTAGTTCAAGGTGTCTATAGTCTAGAGAAGGGTCGTGCAGTCTCAAAATAATTTTGGAAGTCGAAATTTGAGGGAAATTCTGGGGTGGGCGATCAGTTTGGAGTTGTACCTAAACTGTTAATTTGATTCAGAAACAAAGGTATCACGATTGAAAAATCATGGAAAAATCTATGAAAAGTAAAGTGGTTAGCCCAAACGGGACAATTCTAGTGATTCACACCGAAGAACGGTACCCCTACAGCACAGAAATTCTCATGAAAAGTGGGTTTCCTGTTATTTTGTTGAACATGGTCTTCGGCCTTCTTCCCACGACATTGTATGGAACCCAATTAAAATACCTCCGATGTTCTGTAGCCCAAATTTACTCCCTTATCTTCGGCCTGTGCATGATAATTCTATCCATACTCTTCGTACCAGTGCTCATCATGAAGGATTTATCGAAGGTAACCGGTACAGGAATAGCGGTAATGGTTATAGTTCGCGTTACCCATGTCGGAGGTTTCATACTGCTTCTCCTTCGCGGTCACAGGGTGGCTAAAAAAATGCCTAGGATTTGGAATCAGCTTGGGAAGCTTTTGCAAATGGCTATTATTGATGTTCATGGAAGGAAGTACCATTTTATAAAGCGAATTGTATCGTGTGGAAGGTGGGGCACATTCTGGTACGTCGTAATTATGGGAATTACCGAGCTGGATGGATTCCTCTACGACTTTCAAACTGTCATTCCGAATTTTTACCAGTTTTACCATCTGGAACTTCTTGGACCTTTGTCCAACTGGAACCGTTACATTATCACCTCTGCGTTCATTATCTGGCAGTTTTGTAGTCTTAGTCACGTCCTTGTCAGTATGCTGGTTTGCTACCTCATCGTAGCTATCCAGGTTTGCTTACGAGCCACGAATGAACAACTCATGATTCTATTTCAAGTTAATAATGAAGCTCATCCCCTTTTGATTCGGAAGCGTCCATTGGTAAAAGTTTCACCAGAATCTGATCAGGAGGACGAATCAATAATTGTGGAGAAGTTAAATAGGGTAAAGGATGTCATGGTCGTCGTAGCAGATCTCACTGCAGCTATAAGCAGTGTTTGGGGAATAACTTTGATTATCGAAGTTCTTATTCTGATAGCTAACATGCTTGTAAATATGTACTACATCCTCATAGGGATTTTGTCTAAAAAAAGCCTGGATCCGGAGAGTTTAGGTGTTGATCAACAGTTGAATCAAAATTTTATTTTCAACCGTTGGTTTGACCAAACTTCTACGTTCCTGACCGAAGCTAGCATTCACTCCTACTTCTTCTATCGCCTCTGCTGCTCCTGTACAGATATGGTCAATGAGGTAACGATGAAACAATGTCCCATGGCCATGTTTGACTTACGCTTAATCATTTAACAATTAACAATTTGTTTGTTTAGTTGTTTTCATAGAATTATATACTAAATACAAAGTGAGTTGTTTTATATACTAAGGTTACAAATCTAATAAATGATTGTTTCAGGCAGCGCAGTCGATGCAGATAATGAAAACAGTTCCTTATCAGCAGTACTCAAGAAGAGTCCAGGAGACAATTCAATCCTTGAAGTCCGACTTAGCTTCCACAACCGTTGTCCTCTCTGCGAGCAATTACTTTCAAATAAATAAGTTTCTCCTTGCTTCAGTGAGATGACTAAAAATCTTACCTTTCAAATTTAATTCATAGAGATACGTAACATAATGCTTTATAAACTTTTCTGAATTTAGATTGCTGGTGCCTTAACTACTTACATAGTCGTTTTGCTCCAGTTTCAAGCCCAGGAGACACAGACCAGCAATCAGGCCAATTTGCATTACTATTAGCTTCATTGTTGACAAGTTGTAACAAATCAAACTAATTTCCAACCACAGCATCAACTCTATTTTATTTGATGATTTGTAAAAGAAAATGTTAATCAAAATTATTTAGAACTGAATTGAAAATATAATTAAATAGGATATTTGGCAATATTAAACAAAAAATCACGTTCTTGGATGCCAGTTCAAGTGCCCTAAATGATGAATGACGTATAAAAAACAACGAATCGGTATAATCATGTAATTAACAAAAACAAACTTAGTGAGCGCCGAATAATTCCTTTCACTTTTCGATGCTCCAGCCTAACAGTTCACTAATTTTTACTTCCCTAGAGGGCTACTGGGGCTACAAAATACCTATTTAAATTTTTATATGTGACTGAACTTATTTTTAATTCAGTTATACACATGCAAACTTAAAAAATTACTGAGCATACCGAAACCGAACCCCCAGTTAAAGTAATATTTCTAATTTATAATTCAGTAAACCTATATAATTTAGCTGCAGATCAGCAAAGTTTACTGTATCTGTAATAATGTTATTAATAATATTAATTCTCAATTCTCAATTCTTCGTGTCTACAATAAGTTTCTCATCGAGGTACGAGTAGATTGATTTCATTACACTTAGAAACTACATTTAACATAATTGCCTGCTTCCGTAAAATTAATCATAATAATAATATTCTGAACTCACGACCTCTTCATTATCATATTCTTCCTTGCTGCGAATACATTTTCTAGGAAAAAACGAATTCAGTTTTTGTTATAAACTAAAAAATTATTTCATTAAAAAAAATGGAACAGAAAGAAAAGAATTTGTAACAGCACTTACTTAAGTAAACGTTCTCCCCAGGATAGTATTTTTTCACAACTTTTGTATATTCGCTGATGTACTTGCGGACATTTTTCATCTCCGAAATGGAACCTGGTTGACGGCATGAATACAAAATCTGAATTCTTCTGAGTTGAGCGAAAGCAATTTGATACTCTGGTACTTCATTTTTATGCGCTAATATCCAATTACTTAAATTGTCCAAGCTCTTCGTCTGATCCATCTGTCCAGATGAAATCGTCCCAGTCTTTAAAAGACTGATCATTTCTGTTGCCTCCAAATTATTGACTTGTGTGGGACTTAATCTTGAAAAACAAACGTCGCATTTCCACCCTAGGGGCGAAGTTTCATCAGATGGATGCAAAAATCCTCTACATTTATTTATGTTACAACGCCGTCGATAAAGATCATTTGAGATCTGCTTGTCGTTTGTAATATTACACGTCTGACACTCACAGGGGAGGTAAAAAAAAGACTCGTCTTCGCGGGGCTTTTCTCTACGAGATTTGATGGGAAGGGTGAATGGCGGAGTCAAACTCCATTGATACCGCCCAATCGTCAATATTGTACCTTTAGGAATATTACCAACAGGTTTAAGGGTCAACTTCGTGTTTTCCAGCGTAAATTGTGTATTCGGGAGGCAATTTACAAATAACTTCAGAGGGTACACAGCATAATCGCACCTGGGGATTTGAAACAAAATAATGTAAGTTGAAAAATAAACCATTTTAATTACGTTTATATACGGAGGGGGGAAAATGTACCTACCTATGAGTACATAATTCCCAGAAGTTCACACGATACGCAAGAATTCGACATAAAATATCACTGGCTTCAGTGGTTTTGATTTTAATGGGATATAAGTAGTTCATGCATCTATTTATCTCATAGTCCAAATACTTCCTATCATCCTCGTTTGGGCACTCCAATTTCTTTAACTCCATGAAGTTCTGGTAAACATTGACGTTTTGGGTCTTCAACATGTACACGCGATGAATGGCGTGACTTATGTAAGCGTTTACAAAATCTTCGTCAATTGGAACTCGACCAGTTTTCTTAGCGATCCGATTTAGTTTTGCAAGGCTGGAACATTCTAGTCGATGATTTTCGGCCTTGAGAAAAAAATCATCGAATTAGATTGAAATTGAAGGGAAAAAATTTGAATACAGTCCAGCAGTTCGATGGAACGTCAAAAACTCTCTCTCCCCCATTAGTCAGGTCATATGCAGAACAAGTATCTAAGCATATACTTAATATTATACTTACTTTCTCGCAATTTTTATTGCATACAGGCCAACCACATTTCGTGCACAAATAATCCGTAGTTTTGACAGAAATGTTTTTGTTGTATAATTTTAAAACCGGCATTTCAATTTCCGTGGTGGATGGGACTAGGGCCCATGTCTGCTGGTCATCATTCCGCTTTCTCTTCCTACTTTCAGGTGCATCCATTAGTTCCAGTCGAACATTCATTAACATGGGTGAATGGCATCCAAGACAAGCGAGTATTCTTCCTTTTACTTTATCCCGAGCAGTATTGACCTCCGAGCCCACCTCCCCTTCATTCGGAATCCTAGGAAGAGTAATTAATGCATCAAGACTAACGATTGTCTGTGAGCTTGAAATATCTTGAGTTGACTTCATTTTCCATCCATCCATGCAAATTTCGAAGCTGATGCAATCTTCAGCGTGCTCCACATCCAAACTTCGGCAACTTTGTGAGCAGTAAATTTTTCCATCGTGACACTTAGGATGACAAAATACAACAGGGGATTGCCGAAAGCTAAACTCCCGCCCACATTGCTGACAAGCACCCCGACCTCGGTTCTTTTCAATTGCAAACAGTTGCACTTCTCTCGAACCGACACGACGGCTCTGTGGAATGAAAAGATAAACATAATTATTTATAATCATAGTTTAGTTGAAAATCTATTTAAAAAAATAATATTAATCAATTAAAATAATTAAATCAAACAATACCAAAAATGAAAACATCAAAAATAACTTAACAAAATTTAACAAAATACTGAGAAGACCCTTACCATCGATCTAGTGACCACTGGCATTTTGATAAGTGATTCAAAGGACAAATAAATATTCTTTTCACACTAGCTAACCTCCGCACTGGTCACCGGAAAAAAATATGGTAGAATGAAGGGGAAAATGGCTGCAATGCATGACCAGGCAAATGCCAAACCTCTCCGCATAAAGAGCCACTTTCTCACGAGTTCCTTCTTCAACAAGTTCAACAAACTCACTCCACCTGCACTTCTCTGTGCTCATAGTTGTTCACTTATTTAGATCAGCCACTGGATTATGTTGACCTTTGAATTTGAACTTAAGGATGGATGGTTCAATGACTTGAAAATAATTTTACTCATCGCACTTGTCCTCTTGTTTCAGATTATTATGTGGAATAACCAAAGCATATCATTTCCTGAAAATCATCCTCACACTTGAAATGAAAACAACAGAGTTCAAAAGGGTGCATTTTATTTATTCCACTTGTTTCAAAATTATGGATAGGGAATCTCAAATCCTTTGTCTGTAGATCACCGTTACACTCTTAATTAAGAACATATCAATTACCAATCACTGAAGGAACACAAGATGATGAAATGAAAATCTAAATTAATTCTAATCATTGAGTTATAAATTGTCTTTATAATTGGTACATCTCATCTATACGGACAATATTAGGCAATATCAGCTCGATTAATCTACAAAAACCTAATAGTTAGTGACACAATTTCCTTGATTTTTTAGAGTAATAAATTACATCCTACCCCATATTCCCCAATACAAAACTACGGAAGTATGGTCTTACACATATTGTAGATTGGCCAGTAGAAACCTTCGTTTTGAAATTTAAGATAACTTCTGTAAATTACAACAACTGACTAAACATAACTTACCGTTTTCATTCCAGAACGAATCACCCGGGTCATAATATTAATTTTGACATTCTTGTTTTCGTGCGATACACATATAGTTGACAATATTACTACAACTTACCGAAATGCGAAAACAATGTGCAGATAACTTCAATATATTTAGTTTTCATAGATGACAAATTTCCACTAGTGCCGATTCCAAAAATTTCATATTGCTCAAAGTACTTTATTTAAGTACAGTTAGAAAGCTAGGCCAGGAATTATTTCATCATTAATGACAATATTATTAAAATAACTTGTTAGGCTATCCTCGGTAATCGACCTGGGATTTCATGCATCTGATCATTATCAAATAGAGACAAGAAGAGTTCATATCATATCTATTAAAAATTAAATATTGTATGCTTGAATATTAAGGCAAGTTATTTGAGACTCGCGTTCAACATTCAGTTTCTGCCATCACAACTAAATCGCTCTTTAAATATAAAACAACCTTCGTAATTGTTATAAAATACTACTGGGTATCTGGGTATTCTCTGCTTTTTGGAGTGGGGTGTACAGTACAAACAGACAGCTACAATATCATTTTATCAATACCCAAGGTTTAAAATTTTATTTTTCATTAGTATCCACATTCAAAAATATACCAAACCTCATCCCTACGGAATGTTTAGCCTGCAAGATACCCAACGAACTAAATCGCGAATCACGAACTAAAGCGACAGCTCGACAGGTTAATCAAAAATAACATATAAGGATGATGATGAGAAACCAGAGGAATGCCATACCACCCGTACATTATATCATAGTTGTAAAGTTTAACTGATAATTTAATCGTATTTTATTTGCAATTTTTACACCGATGATAATTATCACAAAACAACAATGCAGATTACGTATGAATGTGGGCAGGAGCATTTATTCCAAGGATACAAGACATCACAGCAACAAGCACGAGAGACAGACAGGAAACATGCACCAATTCATTCCATTCCATGCGTTACATACTTACGGCCTCTTTCAAGGTTTGGTTCATTTAAAAGGCGAATAGGGACTGGTTGATGGAGGACTCATCCGCAGGAGTCGGGATACAAACTGACTGATTTCAACTAGTTTACACAATAATGGGCAAAACTCAATCAATGCTAGGAAATTATTTAGTTAATATGGTTAGTGGCTATGTAATAAATAATTTAAGTATGAAGGTTCATGGATCGGGTTTGAGGGGTAAGCTTGTCGAAATAAATAAAATTAAGTATATGAGCTCACAATTCGTCTCGGAGCAATGTGTAACGAGTGTTTGACGGAGCCAATTTTTTAAAGGTCGATTCTGGAGGACTAGTTACTCTAACTTGATCACTATCAGCCGTCGCGGGGTCCGTTGGGTCTGGACCATAGTGGAATTCACGATGAAGCCTTCCAGAATGAAGGTCGGCAATGAACTTCTTTAATGTTCCAAACTGATCCATTTGACTGGCATCCGGGAACAGATACATGTGTCGAAAACTGTCTATTGCAATGATTGGCAAGTCCTTTTCTGACTTTCCAAGGTGGTGCAAGGGATGAGCAAATCGTTTTCCGTCCGCAGTCAAGAAGTTCATAGCATCTAATAAAGAATACAATTAATTGGGATTTGCATAAGGATATCATCGCCTTCTTATTTGTAAGATTACTCAGAACCAGAAGTATTAAGTACAACTTACGCTTTTCATCCATAAGTTGCTCATGGACTATTTGATTATATTTTCTAACACTTTCTACATCATCGGTACGATGAAATAGAATCATGAATGGAAGTCCCTCTTCCGTTAACTCCTCAGCATTTTCAAATGTGATCTCCCTTACCAATGGTACACATTTTCCTTGCACCCATGCAAAAAGTTCATCAAAATTTTCAGAATTTCCAGTATATGTTTCATCGGATTCCGCGGATCCACTTTTGTCAGGACGAAATGCTACGATATCATGATCTGGGGGGTGCATAGTGCGAGAGGCTTCACTGCTCATGACACAAGAATAATCGTAAAATATAATATAAATATACTCAACATGAATGAAGTAAGTCAAGCTAAGTTTACCCGAATCCGGCGTAAAAAGCGCATTCATCTTTAAGATTTGTGGCAACTCTACGGAACGTATCATACGATTTGCTAGTATTAGCCGTCATGTATCCGATGAAAATTCTCTTTTTAACCTGTAAAGTGAAGCAATTTAATTGACTGATGCTTCTAGAACACTAGAGCAGTGTCTAGAATGTAATTCAAATATTAAATTGCAATCGATAATTTGGCATATAGTAAAAATATTTAAAACATAAAAAATTATTTAAAATGTTTTACATTTTTCTTCTAATACTAGACTAAATATTTATAAATCTTTAAGTTTAATTGTAACGAAAATAGTGAAAATATTTAATGACATCCTATTAGATGGAGAACTTACATCAATATTAAGAACCTCTCGAATATGTTGGAACTCATGAATTGGGTTCTGCATTTGGGTCTTAATAAATTCCAAAAATGCCTCGGCAGACCTCTGACCTCGATACTCTTTCTTTAAGGGAACTCCATTCCTGATCAATTTTAAAGTAGGGTACTTGGACACTTTATATCGAGATGAAATAGAACCTTTAAAAAACAAACACAGCATTAATTATTTAAAATATAATTCCTTCCCTACTAAGCTTTAATAAAAACGACCAACTAACTATGTTTGTCACTGTCCAACCGACCAAGAAGTACTTTGGTTTTATCTGGAAACTCCTCATCCACTTTGACCGCAGCCTCATTAAATATAGGCGCAAGAAGATTACTAAAGCGGCACCAGTCCGCATAGAAATTTACAAATACTAGCTCTGTATTCGCTGGAAATAAAAACGTTATTATTGAATTACAATTGATATCAAAATCAAACCTCATTTCATTCCATAATTTCCATTCTTAACCTACCTATAACCGAATCAAAAGTACTGGCATCAAATTCCACAGCTCCACTGTTCGTCGGGTTGTAAAATGAAATGACCACCTGAGAAAGACGAAAAACATTAAATTCAGTACTTCACACGCACAAACATTGTCTCAATATATTCGCAAAACCATAACACTTTCAACTATAAGTTTAAAATCTCCAAAAATCACTGAATCAAAACCAGAGAAGGTCCATTCCACATTTTAAAATCTATCGACCACTTTTGACTCTACACACCACTTACAAGATATAGAGTAATGAAGGTGAATCCGAGCTGGGAGAAAATTCCTTTCTTCCTCCCAAGAACTTTGGTGGAGTTCATCTTCGAAACTTGGATGACTTATAAATATCTAATTTAATTTCTCTAAAAAATGTATACTGGAGAATCCAAAATTGAATTTGAAGAGGAAGGATATGTCAATGATCTGTAGATGAGTCGAGATTTAAAACACGAAGATGAAATGTTTTCAATTAAGAGGATAGAGTAATTTTGCCGATAACAAAGTCAAAAGTTTTCTAATCGAAAGTTTGAGTGTGTTTTGAAGTTCCAGACCGGAGAGAGTGAAGAGGAGGACACGTTGTCTTTCCCGATTTCTCTGTCACCAGCTCGGAGGCGGTAAATCTAAGACTTTTTGTTCAACTTGCCCCCTACTACCTTTTCATCGTTTTTTCCACTAGCCGTGTTGCTATTTAATTAATAGAAGTTTGGATCGGAATAATTTACACCTGTATTTGCACAGATGGGGATTTATTTTTCGTTGGATTTTACTCTCTAAATTAAATAAAAGAAGGAATGAAAGGGGAGAGTAATTTCGAATTTCCTGGAATTATGCTGAATATATAAATGGCTTTGTATTTATTTTATAGAGCCATCGGTGCCCGCTATAACGGGCATCGCCTAGAAAAACAATCAGCCATAGGGACCCGCCATTATGAGCATCGCAGAGACTTTATAAAAGTGGGGGGCACTGCAATTTTATCACAGAATCGAGCGGTAGAATCAACTGGTAACAGACATACATAAACACAAACACACAGACAGAGATCCTTGGCGGATTCGTAGTTAGACTAGCCATCGATGCCCGCTATAACGGGGCATCGCCTAGAAAAAATAACCAGCCATTGGACCCGCCATTATGGGCATCGCAAAGACGTCATCCTGGGGCATTGTGAAATTTGATCATAGAAAGCATGCGCAGGGAGCGGTAGATTGAACTGGGCACACACACACACCCACAGAAAACCTTGGCGAATTAGTAGTTAGATATGAAACTGGAAACGGGAAGTACATTGTACAAGCTAGAGATGGATTATTAAGTATCGACAGATACTTTATGCGAATGCTCTTGTGTCCGTCCGTCCGTCCGTCCGTCCGTCCTCCGCACGATTACGCTCGAACGGGTCAACCAATCTTCATGAAACTTGGCACA
>JAQFYM010001230.1:0-37024 GCA_034694785.1 Agrenia bidenticulata | reverse complement strand
TTTGAAAACTGGAGGGATATTATCAGAATTTTTCGTCAAACGAACGGGCCTTTCGTAGCTGCTTGGAGTAGGTTTTTTCTTGTACAGATGACAACACCCCAATGTAATAGAACTTTGTCCTAGACAAATACTACTAATAACAATCCTCCAGCTTGCCTCTTTTTTTGGGGGCATTTCATAAGTTGACAAATATCTTGAGGGCTTGATACATAAAGTGCTCTCAGAGATTCTCACAACTCATCCAATCACACGAGCATTACGGATGTGTGTCACAGTCAGAGCTAACTTTGACATCAACTTATATAACCTCCCAATATCAACATTGAAATCATTGAAAAAGCCATCTGAAACCACTCTGCCAAGAGCATGACCTCCACCAAGTCAATCTCTCAAAATATTGATCTCAAATTTTGAACGTTTAAACAAAGAAAGTGAAAAGTTTCCTAGAATCAGCTACAAGCCTTGAATCGTCCTAGGACATTTGAAATCTACAGAAATCAATACCAAGCCCTGAACAGACATTTCATTCTTCATCTTCTTTTGCCAACCTGTGTCAAAGTCTAGACTGCATCTCATATCAACCCAAAATACTCTCTCTCTCTCTCTCCCTGTCCCGAAAAAGGATTGTGATAATTTTTCAAGCCAGACACTGCCAGACAGTGTGGACACTCGGACAGTAACTATTGACACGGGTTCCCATAAGTAGAGCAGAATGGAGACACTAACAGACAACAGATTTCCGAGTGGCTGAGAAACTTGAATGACAAAATCTGTGGCCATCATCCTCATCTCTAATCTTCTTTTGTGCTTTATTGCATCAATTGTATCAAGATCGCAATTCGTTCAAAAAGTGTACAAAAAACTTGTGCCAGTCACAAAAAATAATATAGTAACAAACAAAAACATGCCAAATTCTCCTCTCTCTTTAGTTCCATACCCGTAAATTCATGTTTCCGGTTTCCTGCACCATCAATACGAACCTCGGCTGAGTTAGCTGCTTCACAACGAATTCCGGCGTCACTCCTCGCCCATTTCTGGAAAATAAAAACACATGGTATCATCTCATCAATGCAATGCTATCATCATCATGATCATCAAGATGAGTAAATAGTTTTTAGAAAGGGGCAGAGAGAGGACTACACATCATCATCCTCCCATCACGAACAAAATGAATCAACTAGGGCAATCCCAACTTCACAAAATAAAATAATATAGTCCACCTCGTCCAAATTGCTAAACTAATCTATTCCCCCCCAAAAAAACTCATTAGCCAGACTCATTTATCAGATTTCTGACAAACTCAACTCTTTTCCTTGGCTCATTTAAAAAAACATCAGCTCAGCTCTCAGGTATTGAGATTTGAGATAGGTGGGGAAATGAGACAACTAATTACTCCCATTAACTCAGTCACACATGACTATGCACACGGGATTGAGGACGGTGTACTGTAGACGGTGTACAGTACCGCCGGGTTGGGAAATTACTCTGGAGAGAGTGTCAGAGGTGGAAAGAGCATTCCTGGAAAACACTACAAACCAAAGGGGGAAATAGTACAAACAAACATGGTCATTAAGAATAATTAGTTTAAACTCCTATACACAGGATAAATAAACCCATTAAGGATCTACTACATCCTAGTGTCCCTCAGCTTTTATCAAAATGCTCAAATAGTTTAGCAGCAAAAACATTAGTGTTTCCACTAACTGCTTTCCCAAAAAACAGACAAATCAACAACGGCTCAATTTTTCAACCGGAAGTAGTCAAGTTCAGGTTGCTCTTTGCCAGTTGGTCAGGGATAAAAAATACTAAGCCTAACCTTAGGGAGTTGTAGTTAGTTTAGCAAGATCATATGAAATGATATTTTCATCCCATAACTCAGAGTTGTAAATAATTGTGAGGGTATTTATCTTTGACAATAATCAAGAGGGAGGCTGTCAAAGACAAGTTGCAAAATTTATGGGGGTGGATGGACGAGGATTTTGGTACGTGAGTGAGGTTTCAAATGAACACTTTCCCCATGTCCGAGTCAGTGGGGGCATAAATCTCTGTAAATATAATAAATTATGAGACAAAGTATCTGGTAGGCAGTAGGAGCTCTTAGGAGCTACTTCAAAACAACATTACTTAAAATACAAGGTGGTTGTGGACATGTGGGTTTCTTGGCTCTTCCTTATTCAGTTTTTTCTCCTTTTTAAAGAAATGTTCCCCTTGTATTCGAACCTCAAAGGTTTTCTAGAGAGGAGTGGAGTCTTGTTGGTTTAAAGAGATGATTACCTGCCGAGTGAAGAGATGTTATGGAAATCAGGATGAGCGTAGATGACTTCAGAGACGGACTTCTGGTCACAGAGGAAATTGTGCTTGCTCGGAGCCTGGCGATTGTGATTTGTTGAGTCACAGAAACTCCTCACATGGGGCAGATGGGGGTGAGACATGATGGAACTGCTAATGTTACTATTGTCGTTGAGGAATGGGATGAAAGCGCAATTGCCCCCAGATTGATCGTTACAACCCCCCGACCTAGCATAAGTCACAATAATATTATTAAATTCATCAAACATACATACAAGCTCGAGTAGATACGCTTAAACTAACATCCCATCATCCTATGTAGCCCTTATGGCCTTATGAGCTAAAAACTTTGGGAAATGGTGAGAATTTTCAAGCTGGCATAATTAAAAGCAAGACCTACTTTCACCACAAGGACCACCAGAGCCTTTTTGAATAAAACAAAACGACATGGGAAATATGGCCTACTAACTGATTTAGCTTATATTTAATGCCTTTTCCCCTTTGCATATTAACCTTAGTGTGGTTATGTCCCAATCTCCAGAGATTGGGAGATTCAAAGGCCTAGTAACTTCTAGCCCTGGAATAGACTGGGCAGTGGTGGCAATCTCATTAAAAATCCATAATCACGCTCAGATCCTATCATCATCAACACTCATTGTCTGCACTTACTACCAAAGCTGCAACAACAGCCTTACAATCCCCCCGACGTGTTTCTATTCTTTTCTCAAGAGAGAGGGCTTTAGAACTTTCCAAGATTGTGACTTATTGCTTAGAGGATGATAAGGAGGATGCTCTCTGGTAATCCACCACCACCACAAACACAAACCCTGATAACACCAAAGCCAAAATCTCATCTCGTGAAATCAGGTGTGAGTGGAGTGGAGCCCCAGTACATTCATTACTTTTAGTCTACACAAAAGAAAGTTAAGTATTCATTATCCATCCCACTAAGATTGTAACAAGTGCTGAGTTGTAGGAGAATAGATTGGCTTTTCATTCCATCCATACGAGGAGTCCCTTTTCTTTTCATTCCCCATCAAAATAAACCCGAATGGACTTGAATCAAGAATTTAGAGGGGAAAAAAATCACTCGGGCCACTCTCTTGTTTTTTCCACCACAGTTGATTAGAATTGGAAGGAGAGTAGATTGTTCACAAATAGAACTAGCTATCTATAGTTTATACATTTTATCCCGATGCGACGAATAATAATAATAATGACAATGGTGATGATGATGATACGGATCTCTCATCCCTTCCTAACCTAACTGGCCTAGGATTGTAACGATATAATACCGGCTAGTCCCGGCCCTATTATTTCAAGTAGATGGTAAGTTTTCCAAACGCCCGAGTCCGTACCAGTTCCCTTGTAATGGCCTATTTGTGCAGGAAGTTGGCTTTCGTTCATCCTTGTTGTTCCCACCCGAAGGAGCTCCGGTGCTATAACCCGTTGGGTAGATAGGGTCGTTCTCAAATCCAATTTCTTCAAACACTCCGTAACGAAACTTGGTCCATTCGTGAACAAATGCTCGCTCTGCTATATGCAAAAACAAAAGCAAGAAAAAAAACACATCCATTACAACACATTGTTTCCAAATTTAGATATACTAGAGAAAAGATAGATACCCAAGACGTCCAGCATTCTTCTTCCCCCCCCTCCTGACACATCACATCAACTCACATGTATGTACATGAACATGCATGAGAAATACATTACGGATGAAGATAATATAAAAGCAGCCCAAAAACTAATGTCTTCCCATCACTCTCTGCTTTTCAGTCCACACAATAATGGAGAATAAAAAATTCTAAGCCTTACATATTACAATACACTACGCAGCAGTGGTGGTCGTTTCAATCTCTGAGCCTATTCTACACACAATGCTACCCTTCCTCTCATAGCCCGATGCCTATGGTCTTGCATGCCCTCCATAATATCCCTTGAAAATGAGGACGAGTCACTTGAAATGGGAAATTGGCCTTCCATCTCCTATATCCGCAACTCTCTCCCTCCCGAATAACCCTGTCCATCTTCACGTGGGATTTCTCTCCGGGACTTTTCCTATTACCCGGGACAAGGTAGGGAGAAGCCATTGGGATTCTAATTTTCTTTAAACTCCCTGAATAACAAGATTGGGAATGAGTCCTTCTCACGAAAACAAAACTAGGCAAGTCCTTGGAGCTCGGATGGAAAAGCTGTCGGCCAGCACTTAGACAGCTACACCTAGTTTTAATATCATGAGGAAGGTCGAACATTAATTCCTTGTTCCTATCCTACCGGGCATGAGATGATGAGTGCGGGGGGGGGGGCGTATTTTCTACCCATTTCCTATTCTATTCATACCTGGATAGAGAAACCTAAAGCCAATCTCGAGCAATAACAATAGTACTGATAATAATAATAAGACAATCCCTTGAACTCAATTTAGCTTAAGTAATATCCTAGCCATGTACATGCCCTTTCAATGTATTGAATTAAAACACCTCAGCCAGCCACTTCCTTTCATCCAATTCCGGCCAATTTCCTTCCCTGTCTTAATAATAAAACGACTACTAACTTCCCTATTACATTTCCCAACACATCTAAATATATTGACAATGAGCTCCCCGTGCAGAACATTACCCTGCAGGGTAACTCCGGGAGACATAAAAATAGTAGTCAATCAGCAATGATAATAATCGTGTTCATTTGTCCTGGGGAAAAATGCTGAATGTCTTGCATACACTTTTTTTATAAGAATGTAAAAAGAGCATAGTATACCAGGTACACTTTGACCCCTCTCGGTATCATTGTACTGCATGATGTACTGATATCCCATGGAAATCATGTCCCCCTGCTTCCCGCATCCTTTTGACTGCTGAGTCCAAGGGTTGTGACCGAATACCGGGTGCTCTAGACCAATCTGGAACTGAGCATCTCGGATACTGCTCGCACTAGTGTAAGACCCGGGTAACACTTTCCCACACGCTCGAGAGTCCCAGGCTGCGGGGAGAACGATAGTTACCCGGTGGAAATATGCCCGTCCCTTTGTAGCTCCGTTCAGGTACTCCGAAGCGGAAGTAAATATCAGCTAGAAAGACACAAAAGGGGACTATTAGTTTGATTGATTTTATCAACTACATTTCTCATCTTGAGCAAACACAGTTTCACACACGGGAAATAAAATCAATATATTTCCAAAGGGATTAGCAGGCACTGGAAAAGGGTTCCGGCATTTCCTCTCTTTCACGGGGATTGACGAGAGAGAGAGGAAGCAAAGCGTGTTTTATTACACCCCGACTTGGATTGATAATTTCCTAGTGTTTTCAAAAGAAAAGTCGTAGACATAGCTTGACCCTTGACCCACACATTCTTGTAATTACCTAGACGAAAAGACTAATACTTCCTGCTTGATCAAATCCCTCCCATTATCCTACCCCCACGGGCTCATAATCGCTAGCTATCAATCTCTAATAGATCCCGTGCTGGCCTAACCGTGACCGAAACTCGGAGGCGATTCTCATATCCTGGAAACACTACGGACCGTTAAAAGATTCCAGATTGTTGGAACTCAGGAGAGAAGCCCATAGCTGTCTCTATACTCCTTGCCATATACATACGGAAATGTAATGCATAATCTTATCCCTGTTGGTATACATACAATCTCAACCTAGGCTAGATACGCATACGGAACGTAAATCAATTTCAGCCCCAAGCACCCATCATCCTCATACTTTCAAAAATCCAAACCACTATTACAACTGGGTAGATATATGTACTGGTTTGCTAACATCCCCATCACTTAAAGGAACCACCACTGCCACCGAGGAGACGCAGACCATCTACAGCCGGGGTCCCTACATCTCGACAAACAATCTTAACGATTTCCTCAGCTCTTTACACTCATTCTTCAAGATTTACCACCTTCCCGTCTCAACATTTCCCAAATCCTTATTCCAACTCATATTTCTCCCTAAAAAATCCCAAGGAGAGAATTTCTCATCAAATTCCTGTCACTTTTAATGAAACCATCTGCACACCACCACCACCGCCTACCTATACAGCCTGTGTACCCCTGGATTCACCATATCTGAGTCCTAGCGTAGACTATGGACTATGGACTGTATACAACAAGCCAATAACCTCAAACTAACTAACGCTACTGCTTTTTTTGTTAATATCATTGATCGGGGCTGATGTGTGTGTGTGATCCTTCAATCAGTGGGATGTAGGGTAGATTTTATCTTAATTAATTCACTCCGTGCTATCAAAGTGATATAACTGTCAGATTTAGTTAATGCCAACTAATCGATATCTATATGACGTGGTGGTGCTCTCGTACAATAAGCCCGAGCGGACAGGGCGAGCTTAAAAGCCTTGAGGTGAATCAGTGAGAGAATTTCTGGGATGCTCACGTCGTCATATCTCGACGGGTGTGCGGCCAATAGCCCAAAAATTTTCTTATCCAAAAGTTTTTTTTTAAATCCCAAATGAAAATCAACCATAATTATTTTATCCAAAACTTTCAAAGTCCGTAAATACCACACTAGCCATTACTTGATCATTTGGTTTTAATAGCTGCCCGTTTAAAATTTCTAGGATTCTTTCTGCTTTCAGAAATGTTTTGCATTTTGGATGTTTACCTTTTTGGATAAAAATGCAATTTTTTGGATATTAGATATTACCTACAGATCCTCATGCATATATGTATTTCTCATACGTATTAGCTTGATTACTCTAGGTCGAGGCGAGGCAGGAAGCAGAGAGGCTTTTAAACTGTGAATGACATTTGTATGTGCAAAAAACCCTAATGGTTCCTTCATTTACCATCGTACACAAGGAGAGTCCGGTTGAAAGAGATGTGTCAATTTTAATTTGATTTGAAAGACACTAGGCAGCTAACTCTCTTGGTTTAATGTCAGTGGGGGTTTTATACATAGTCCCATCACTCTCATTTCATTTAACTAGTCCAATCCTAAAATAATATCTAGCGCGAGGATTTTCACATCTTGTATATATTTCAGTGTACACTCAACTCTGGACCCGAGATGCTCAATTTTAATTTCGTTTGCAAATTGGAGGCAGTGAAACGAGTGACTGGAGCTGGAGGTTAATTCCACACGGTGGATCGTTTTGCGGTCACTAATTCACCTCAAGGCTTCAATCCTTGGAATCTTTTAATGAAACCGGTGGTGGAGGTGGCCACAGAAATGACGGGAAATTCTCTCAGACTTTTTCTCCCTCTTTTTTTATTACAATCACAAAACTATGATACATACCTGACTACCTCAGTCTACACAGTTTTGAATTTTCTTGAGCTTGACTCTTTAAAGTACTTTTATCTCTAAACTCATTATGTGGAGGTGGTTCTACATACGATGCTTCATACTGTGGTCTGGTTGGTTTGAATGTACACGGTGGTGATGGTAGTGGCTGATTGGAGTATATACACATGTATGTATTTATTTATATTGGATTCGTTTTAATTCACAGGATACTAGAATCATTATTTTTTTGCTCTCCGAATCAACTAATCATGGTGATTGGAATGGCCTATTTAATAAATGAATGGGAACTACTAGCCCTAGTCTTATATATAAGAGATCAATGACAATTCTATACGATTTTCAGACATCTTTTGACTTGTAAATCCTATAAATAAAGTTCATCTGCTTTTAATCCTATAAAGTTGTGCCGTAAAAGGTCGGGATGGAGGAGAGTTGGATCTCCCTGAGGTCCATTATAAAAATTAGACCTAATGGCTTGTATACCTATTTCAAAGAGACTGGCAGATGAACTCGTGGCTTCAATCAAGGAAGGATATATGGACCAACATGGAACATGGAACTCTTTTACAACAATACTTGACATATCCCAAAAAGCACAATGACCACCACCACCACGAATTCACAAGAACAAGACCAGCACCAGATATTGGACATTGCATTCTATTCAATACCCAAAGAGATAGAGGCAATTAGTGAAGAATCTTCTTCACTTTTGACACATCTCTTTCTCAAAGTTGTAAGACAAGAGTTGAAGATGGTTGGTCTTGTACAGCATTTTATTTTAAAAGGGATGGGGCACTCTAAGACTTTGTTTTATTACACATAACAATACGAAAGATGTATGGACTCTTCTTCTTCTTAGATTTTCCAAGACTTTATGGGAATGAAGTCTTGAGATTTATTTACAACATTTTTCCTTCCCATGGAATTAATAAGCAAGTGTGTGGGTTTTTTTCTCCCTCTCGTCTCGAGTGATAAGAATTATTATTACAAGTGGACTGTACACACGTAAGGGCTCTCTTTATAATATCATAGGGAGAAGGATTCAAGATATTTAGGCCTGGAACACTTAACGTCCGTCTCCCTTATGAATTCACTTATTCATTCGTATTGATACAGGTCTCAATGTTCTGCTTTATCTTCTGCTCATGTTAATGGTGGCATTGGACCCTTAAAAATGTTTTTTTTTTAAATCTTCACATGCTACACACACCCTATTAGCATACACTCCAGAAAATATCCACACTAGCCAGATTCCTCAGCCAAACACTTAATTTTTTAATAAACCGGGTGTAGCTCTGATTTCTCACTCACAAGTGGTCCTCTGTATAGAATACATGAACGCTTTTCATCGGCCCTGACACCCTTGCTTATATTTTCGTCTCAAGACATGATTTCCACATCGAGCAATAGTAAATAATCATATATTTTCGGGGCTGGATATGTTTCTTCGTTTGGATGGAATTGCCAAGATGGGATTTTTTCAAGAGATTCAATTCATTCCTTTTGCTTAATAATCCAGTCCATATTTCATTGCTTTACGAGCACAGAGGTGTGATGGACGATTAGCGCTCTGGGCATTTCCAATAGATACACACAAGAGGTATGAGGGACATATACAGGGTGGACCTGGATATATCTATCGATTATAGATTACAATAATAATGATCTCTCCAGAGGCTTAGGCACTCTCACAAGGGAAGCTTTTGAAAAGGCTGTCTGAGCTTTGAAACTATTAAAAGCTCTCCGTACATGATTACAAACAAGGGCCGGTCGTCCTCGTTATATCCTCATTAGTAGGTTGGGCCAAGTAAGTGGATCGGATATATATTTTAGCTTCGTACACATGTTATCCTCATCTCTACTCCTAATTCATTCCCAAGGGGGAAAAAACTCCAAAGAAATAATAATCTAGTACATATAGAGATATTCATAATATATGTGAAGAAAAAAGAGCCTTTTAGATTTTTGGATCGCTCTTAACTCTCTCACCGAGTTCTTCTCATCTTCTCCGTCCTCGTAGATTAGATGTTTTTTTTGAAGGATTTCAAAAGTCAAAGAGCAGAACGGGCCAAGTCAGGTGTGCCTGGTTTATAAATTATAATTCACATCTCTCTCTCTTCATTTTAGATGCAAAAGTACTCATAGAACGAACGAGTACAGATATGATTAAGGGCTCAGCCAATTTCCACAACCTTTCAAGCTCAATTCGAATGAGAGACGTACGTAGTTCCTATTTATTTAAAACCTTGAGTCGTTCAGATTAAAAATAGGAGAAAACTTTCCTCTCTTGGCTTTTAAAAGTGATTACAAAATGTTCAAGAAAGGCTCAAGACTCAGCACATGTTTATTTCCGGTGGTTATGGCTTAACTTTATTATTTTATCCCCCATCTCCTCTGGACATGATTATACTAATAAAAATATAATAATGCTATTGTAACTAGTAACTAGTAAGAGATAAAAAAGACTATGAGGAATTATTTATAAAAAAGTTTCAGACACATTTCTTAATATTAAATAGAAATATCAACTCGGACTATTTGCATAAGCTTTGAATCCTCTTTTTATTCTTCAAGTTCAAAACTTTCCCTTGTCATTTTTCTGCTGAGATTTTTATTCCAGGAGTTTCTAGGTCGAGACTTAACTTTCTGTTTCCACAGATTCAACAACTACACGCTACACGTCCTCCCTATGCTACACTTTTTCAGATTTTCTATAAACTTACAAGTCCTAAGCCACAACAGCACCGTAGCAAACTAGCGTATACTACAAAAATGCATCTAGATTTCTTGATCTAAAGAATGGGGAAAAATCTGCTTAAAAAAGCACAGATTGTCTACATTACATTAAATTAAATTACAAAGCCCAGGAAACTAAAACCTAACCAGCCCCACTGGCTTTGAAAGAACAGCGGAATGGAGCAAATCATATTACTGTTATTAAATACTTTTTCCATTTCCAATTTCAAAACCCATCAACCCTCCACCGCAAACCTGCTTTTAAGACTTGTCTAACTAATCCAAGAAGAAAAGCTCATTGCATTCGTTCAATTGAGCTCCTTGAGCATTTTTTTATCCTCGTCCCCCCAAAAAGCTCTGAAACAAATCCTAATGGACTTCAAGCCTGACTGACACAGTTCCCTTTTCATTTCATTACAAATCCCGGATAGTCTTAAAAAGTCAATCACTTTGAGTAACTAGTAGAGCCCCTTCCGTCTAGATACTATCAGACATATCCCAGCAACTGTTACTATTATATTATTATCACTTACAGATTCCCCTCCATCTCCTCTTTAGTTTGTTGGCATCGTTAGAGGCCCAGAGAAGCAGAGAGACACCCTTGATTTGAAACAAATACCGACACGGGTTTTAAACAAACGAGCTCCTAAATCCTGGAGCACTGGATACCCATCATCTCCATATCTCATATCAATTATTCCCAACTCTAAAAGCCCTCTTGTCATCTTGTTAAAACTTTATTTCCAGCCATAAGAATCTATACAGAATGATACTAGAAAATCATCTCGGGGCTTTGTTAAAAAACGGATCTTATTATTATTAAATATTTCCAAACCAACTTTCCTGCTTACCACCACCATCACCCATTAGGAACTAACAAAGTTGATAACTCACGTTTTAGAGCCGATAATATTGAGCAGTCAACTCGAGCTCAAATACCTACATACTTATTAACTAGGCACACCAACTCCATATAGAGGGACTACAAAAAAAATAGCCGAGTGAATCTCAAAGATTTTAAATGACCCTTAATCCTAAAGAATCTCGCCACCATTATTGATTGGGAATACCAATATTCTCTCATTAAGCCCTTAGAGTGGCTTAGAGCTTAGCCTGACTCGAGTAGAGTGAGTTCGAGGCGGACTCAACTCAAATGAGTTAAGTCGAGTTGACTGAAAAACTCATTGGCATCCCTACAAGAGCTCAAAGGTTATTAAGGCATAGACGTGGTCAACCTCAACACGGTCTCTCTCCTTCTGCCGTCTCAATAATAATAAAATGATGGAATTGGCACTCCCCGTAATGGCAACGCAGAGTTGAGTGCTAATAAAAAAGGAGCCACGTCAACTGTACGAAAAAAAAACTTTTAACTAACTACCAAGAGGTCGGGGAATGGACCATTCTCGGGATACATACGTTAAAGGAGGAGAGTCTTTGGAAGTCTTGGTATTATTATATATAGGACACCGGTCGGAGATTAGCCCTCTCCATACCTACTTTATTATGGGAGAGGGATTAAGCGGAATGTTAAGGGTCAGAGTCAGTAGTTAGTAACAAGATCACATTTGGGAAAAGGTACACAATTCTACTATTTATTAAGATTAGTTTCATAAAGAGTGACCACAAAACCCCTCCTGTCATTCCATCTCATGACACGCTGGAGAGAGATGAGAGATCGTATCTCGGAGAGAGCCCTTGAGGGTGAGACTTTAAAATTTCTTTTACAGCTCCTGGACATTGGAAAACGACCTGGACTTATCCTTCCTCAAATTTTGGTATGTAATTCCTCTGATTTTATATCCGTCATGTTTCTGATTGAAGGGGTATGAGGGATTTTGGGATCGAACTGTAGGCAGTGGCAGCCTCTTTTGTGGCATGTTTCAACAATTTACAACTACTTTTAGATACTGCTACTTAAAAACGACTGTTCTAAGGCACAACGAGGGCGATAAAAAAAATCCTCAAGGGAGTACTCTTACCGCATGTTTGAGTATCAAATACCTTAGAGTGACATGTACACTATCAAATGAAATGTACAAGCCTTGTTAGTTGCTACAATTAGTGGTTTGGTTAAGGTTGGACTTATTAAGTTTTTTTGAAGGATAAAAAACGGGTTGGCTTTTTCAAATAGTGTGTCCACGTGCTCTTTAAGAGAATGTACTTTTCCCTCTGATTAATATCTGTTGATCCTCTAGAGTCCAGAGAATGAAACCCTCTGGGCATCCCACTATTGACTATAGGGGCATCATCTCATCTCAACAATCAAATAGTCAACATTCAACAATGAGCTGTTGGGAGGGCCGAGAGACTTGAGAGAAGCCTGTTGGAAATGCTTATATGAAATGGATAGAAACAATGGACTGAAATCCTACAATCTCTCTTCAGAGATTGCCGATTGTTATGCTTTCATTTGATACTCGAAACCCTCCCGGCTTGGTACGCGTTCTTATATTTTAGAGAGAAGGAAATGACTCAACTATATCAGCTATCAAATACATTTCTCATTCAATCCAATATCTATGAAATGCAGTGGGGGCTGGCCATGTGCAATTACATTGGCATTGACTCTCACTTTGTAATTGTAGTAAGTACAACTCAGAGTACAAGTATATATAGCTCATAGCTTCACCTTCTCACATTTTGTTAGGAAGGAAGGATTTTTTTGTAGACAAGATTTTGATTGCACATGAAGATACAATAAGAAACCACCACCACTACCTAGTACCAGACAAAAATAGCCTTACGAGCATCTTCACCAGAGAATAGAAAAAAAACACGAAATATTTTGTTTCCCTTGCTCTGAGATCAGCTGTTGGGTATTATTGCCATCTTTATATGGACTTTATAAAGGTATATATAATCTATATAGCAATTTAAAATAAATAATCATAATATTAAAAAGAAACACTTCACAATGGGGGGATGATCAATATCTTAGATAAAAGTATGGATTCGAAAGAAAAAAATATCATACTGCCAAACTCTTGAGGCTCAAACTGTTTTTAATACTCTTAAGAGCTTAGAGGAAATGAAGTGCTTAAGACAAAAGCTTTTTATAAATACCCATACACAAGCTTAAGGATGAACTCGTTGGTAGATGAGAACTTCTTGCCTTGCCAAATAGATTTGACAAGATGATAAGGGCAATATAGAGGGAAGCTTTTTATTGATACTACTTACTACCAACAACAAGACTATACAGAAGCTATAGAAACATTAAAGGACGGAGGATACCCTAGGTGGTATTTAAAAAATCTTTTTCAAATACTAAATCATACACTCCAAACTCCCTTATCAAAGTGGCTTATCTCCATTTGATTCCTATACTCAGTTTATCATTGTAAGTATTATTGAGGCAACCCCAAGAATCCATCAACATCACCACACATGACAATCAACGATACAACTGATCAAAGTATAAAAAAAGAGATTAATAAACTACCCAACGAGACCACATATGCCCTAACTGATTAGAATCATCCTCCTCCATCTGGAAATCAAGAATTTACCAAAGGACACAACATGCTCTCTTTTTTATATTCACCTCTAAACTGAAATCCAATCGAGCAATCGGCTCTCTGGGCTATAATAAATAAAAATCTATTTTATTATCAACCACTTTCCACCTCATGGCACCCCGTTTTGTCCCACTAAATTACTTCCACAGCCTGAACATGCAATAAAACATGTAATAATAATAATATCATCTATAATACCATCAGACAATCCAAGCACAGAGATGATCATCATCATCTTTTTTTCTGCCCTACTTTAGAAATATATTATCAATATCCTCCGACATTGGACATGGACATCAAAGAGATCCTTTCCCTAAGACAAAGCGCCCTCCCCTGTGGTACGGACTTCCACTATCAAATAACCTCTTTATCTTATCTTATTATTATTATTATTATTATCATTATTATTATTATTAATCTATTTGAAATCATTCAAGGCTGAGATGGACTACCGATCCCTTGGATTAAGATAATCGGATCTCTTTAGAGAGAAGACCCAGATTTCTTTCCCTCTCTGTAATCAGCCCGAACAATAATTGTACACGACTCGTTTTGATTTCAGACCCAAAGAACCTTAAGTACATGATCTGATTTAGGATTTAGGAAACTCTCGAGGTCTTCCTAATCCTCATTTAAGGATATAATTAAATCCATTCCATCATTCTAGATTCTAGATCCCATACTTCGGCCTTTCCCTCCCTTGTAACCACCAAGAAGAGAGCATAAGCCCTGTAGGGCTTTTCAAAGTATCGACTGATCCACCCCTTATACCCTGTGGCCTAGATAGTATGTATGTTCCTGGGAAGGGGCATAATATTCAGAGAAACAATATCTCATAATCACTTGTACCCATCGACCAAGGTCTGGAACCTGGATGTAACATATGGAGAGACATGAGGTCGAGCGGATCCCTACCCGCCGCAAACCTTAACCGAATGTTACTTATGCACACGAAATTCTATGAATTATTAGTGAGAGGCTCGAGAGCTCTTGGTTTTTGGGGATTCCAATTTCTCATAATCATCCTCCTCCTCATCATATTATTATGAATACAGAAATCTACGAGAGAGAGTGGGCCCTACAGCTCTCTGGGAAAAGTTACAACCTCCCTTGGATTATTAAATTTATCCTTTTAATCTATAAACCAAAAGCCCTCAGAAGACGAGCTGGAAAAATCAACAACAATTTTATACAAAAAATATGGAAATAGAAAAATATCCCAAAACCGTACCGTCTTCTAACTCTCTGGAGCCTTTAATTTTAATCTACTCTATAATTCCCTAGAAAAATGTATGTTTGTTTGTCTCTTCCACTTACTCCTCCATAACTGCCCCACCGATTTTAAAACACAATAGCTCATACGATTAACTAGGCTAATCAAGGCAGATCAATAGTTATGATGTTGTCGAAAAAATCGACAATCGACCTCTAAAAACGTGCCCTTATCAATAGTGGCCGATTAAAGGGCCTGTAGACGCCGAGTAATAAAATAAAATACATCTCAACATTATAATTCCCATCAGTTTGATTAAAAATTCATCCAAATATCAACCACACGAGATAACCTGAGGATTCCAATCTCCTATCTTATTTGCATTCTATCTTTCTATCCCACATGATCATCAATATATAATACACATATATACTTTTATACTCGATACATGCTCCATATAGCAAAGCACTTAAGGAAAGTCAGATAGCTCTCTTGTGCCCTTTGCGGTTGGTTGGATGGACATGAGAATCACGGTGATTATAAAATACGAGTCCACCCTACTTTCCTTAACTCTAAAGGAAAGTAAGTCCCACGGAAATACACAAGTCTTGAAAGATCTCAATTCTCATCTCTCTCAAGAACTATAAGAGCGGAGTTGCCCACAGTCTCATACACATTTCCTTAAGGCTCAGAGGGTCTATACAACGTCTGAGATCCTAGGTAACCTCGTTGTTAATATAATTTATAATCTGTACTTTGTGGCTATGCCTGTACGTGTGTGTAGTAACCTTTAAGACTCGTTGCTGAACATGGTTTGAGGGAGAGACTCATAATCAAAAGGTCAATGCTGGAGGGGTCAAAGCTCATTTAGGGGTGTGTTACCACTTTCCCATCTCTCTTGTCTTTGAAAATCCTTATCTTATACTCTTGTGTCTTAAAACTAGAATGCATTATTACTTTTACCTTTCTGGAGAAACTGGAGACTTTCCGAGTCTATAAGGTTACACCTTACACATACAATCAAAGAGAGGGAGAGAGAAGAGAAAAAAAATCTCTAAGGTGCTTGGGGATTCCATTCCCAGGAATACTTAGATAATAATATATATCCTCCGAATGTAGTCATGCAGTCACTAGTCAGTCACTTTTTTTTTTTTTTTTAAACTTGTAAGTTCTTTTGAGTTTGAAGTAACAAAGTTTAGTTACATTTTTTTAAAAGAGACAACTTTACAGAGTTCCATCCAATTCTAGTCTCTCTTATTTATATGCACATTTATCCGAGCTAACATAACGGGGTAACCGTCTCGGGCTGCAATTTATTTATCTATAATCATATAGGGGCTCGAGATTTCTTGACCCGAAAAATTCCCTCACTTTTCCTTACAATTTTTGCCCTTTATTATTTTAAATGGATTTCTCTGAGCTTTGAGCCCTTTAGGATCTTTTCATGGAGATAACTCGCTCTAAAAAGCATTGCATTAAATTGTCAACCCGGTGGTAGCCGGCCTTATTCACATTGCATAGCTCTAAATTAACTTTACCGTCTCAAAATAAACTTGGAAACCGTATAGGAGATCTGACCAATCCCCGTTTACATTTAAACACATATACATCATCTCATCTGTGTCAATAAAAAACCAAGATGACTTCAAATGACCCCTACAACTGTACTACAACAATCCAGAATGCACAATCGACAAGGAGCATATATACACATTCTACTTTTTGCTCTACAAATTAAAGTTCATAAATCTTAAATCCTACCACAAAACAAGCCTTACAATTCCTTCCTCATCTCTCTACTCTATCTGCACTAGTCACTAGTAGTAGTAGTAGCTTGTCAAAAAAAAGCATCAACAATTTTGCGGAAGAAGAATCACCTGCCATGCACTACAATCTACAAACTACACATACCCTGTCGCACACCACACAAAACAATGTTAACTTAACAATCATAAGCATTCTTCTTAGTTGAAAAAAAAACACATCTTCTGTTCCGCATACATTGTAATCTAATCCTAATCCATTCCCACCCGCTTGTAAACTAGCATAACTCCAGATTGTGTGTTTTTTCAATCTCCTAAATCCACATATTATTCAAACAGTTTAAAAAGTCTCAAAAAAGCCATACTCACTCTAGACTCTAGAGTTTGAGTCTAGATTCCACAAAATTATATTATTCACAGATCTCTCGAGCTAATAATTCCATAGTGACTACAAAATGTAGAGAAGAAGATGAATGCCCCGAGTCCCACCCGAATAGTACATCATCTCATCTCATCATCATCACCATCAGAGGGAAAAAGTGCCCTCAACCTCTGAGACTCATGAGAGAACAAGTTGAAGGGTGAGATTTATTGTTCATCTCTACAAAGCAGCCAAAACAAAAGTTGATCAGGCCCAGGCAACGCACACACACACATACCAGGTTTGGAACTATTTTTTATACATAATTTAAAATTCAATGTTTGACCATGTGCCTCATCCTCTCTACTAATCCCTAATAGACTAATACTAATCTTATCCGTTTTATACTAGAAAAATACACAACTAACAACCCAGGCATATGTAATAGACATCATCACCCAAAAACAAGTCGACTAGGTCCATATGGATTATGGATGATTGGACATTACCTCTTTGGCATCCTAGAACAAGCAACAAGCCGGAGCGTCTCGTTGCCTTAAGTACGAGTCCCATAAGCCACATTTTTTTTACACTGCAGTGGAGGTGGATAATAACAGTGGAGAGTACGTATAGCTGGTCGAGAGTGTCAACAATTCATTTTTATTACACCACATACATACGCACATCCCAAAAGAATATTGCTAATAGATAGACACACATAGAAATTGGCCCACAGGCCCTGTCAGTCTCTCTTATCTTTGCCAGTTCCTTTTCCCTTGTTTAAAAAAAAGACACTTGCCATCCATGCTGTAAGGTGAGGTTGTAAGTTTTAAGGAGAATTAAAATTCACTCCAAGAGCTCCGAGCCAGACAGCCATTATCACGCCTTATTATTGCAAATTTAGATAAATCCACAATCTCGACTCAAAATTGGCCAAATAATCTATGACCCTCTCTTAAACGTATGAAGTTGAAACGGCTAAATCCTCTAGTGCAATAAAATGCCCAAATTAATACCACCACCACCACCAACTACAAACCTCTTATCGACCCAATCTCTTATGCTCCTCAAGTCATTGTAATAACGAACATTATCATTATCACAAGAACAACCTCCACTTTGAATCTTTTAAACGTCCAAAAGCCTGCACATACTACAAGATTTAGGAGAATATCTTAATGTACAAAGTACAGCACATTATGAGGTGAGTGAGTATGTGAGTTTTTTTTTTAGAAATCCGGTGGGATAAGTCACCCTGTATTATCCACCACCGCCGTCCACTTTATGAATCTTCGAGAGTACCTTCACACATTGTCTCGACATTTTTGAGCCCGGTATGTGTCGATCTTGTAATACACAGGAGAGTCAGAGTCGATAGAGGAGAGGACAGGTAGGGAATGCTAATAGCTTCCTTCTCAATCTCTTTGGGGGATTTCGACAGACTTTTTCTCCTCTGATGGACAGAGTTTTAAAACTTTTTGTATAGATATATGAAAATTATTACTCAGCTTGATATTATACTCACATCACGTCACGACAATTTCAAAATGACCTTTCATTACATGAATTCGGAATGAGGTCTGGTGATGTTAGATTTTTTTTAGGTGGTGGAGAAAAGATTTTAACACATTTTTTAAGAGCTCAACTCTTTTGAGTTTAGATGTACGGAGGGAATTAGTTAGTGTTGCTTGCTATGAGAGATTCCGGCTTTTTACACAACTTTTCGTATAAAAAGACACTTTAGTGATGAGCTGATATTGTTGATAAGTCATGCCGACCAAAAACTGTGTAGGTACACATATCCTATGAGCAACTTAACCTGGATATAGTCATAATAGCTATATACTTTATCTACAACTTACAATAGAGGGAATAGAGTATTAAGAAAGCCCCATAGGGTCAAATCGATTTATGAACTAGCCGTTTCAGTTATTATTTACACCTCGTCCATATCTTTTCACTCTATACATATAATGTACACACCATCACATTGTTGGTGGTGGATTATTGCGAAAATCCTAGGCTATCTTTGGGCTTATGGTTTTGCTACAAGATAGCAGATTTGCCAGTTTTGGATTTAAGTCTTTATAAAAAAAAACTTTTGGAAAACAAGGTTCTTCAAGTAAAATCAAGTTGATTCGGTCGAGCATGAGCTAAAGAGTAAGGAACTATTTACCATTATCTTCAAGTACGTAGTCAGTCTAGCATTAATTTATTATTAATACACATCTTTCAAAACGGCAGGGAAAACTTTTAGCCCTTTAGTGCTTTGTAAGCTAAATCGTTTTCCTATAGCTCAAATTTTTTAAAGCCCAAACCTATTAAGTATACCGTTTTCTTTTAAATTCAACAAAAATGCATTTCATGAGCTTCTTAGAATAGAATCATTCCATTTCTCTCATTCTGTTACATGCTCAACAATTCAACAAAAGGACCAAGCTTGAGATACCCCGTTTGAATAACACTTTTAAAAAACCTCCAGTCAAACCAATTGAGACAAAAAGCAAGAAAAATATTAATAAATATATTAATATTACACAAGAGGCGCATAAAGGCTTCAAGTCTACCACCACCACCGTTTTCTGTCAAGTAACCCAAAATAGCAATTTCCATCTCTTTATGGGGAAAAAAATCCAAACTATATTTCATTTCTTATACGCACACTAACATTACCTTTCCATCCCTCCTGATATAAAAAATTGAAAAATCCCTAAGAATTATTATTACGGTGTTATCTCATCATCATCCGAATCCTTTATGATAAAAAAAAATTCAGGCTTCTCAAACTTGAAATCAAAGCGTTCAACCCCGACTGCGTTTACATAATAGTTGGCACACAACAATCAAATCCAATAAACGCACACACGACCAACGATGCAATAAATATATACAATACAATCTGAATACAAAACAACAACACTAACAATAAGCTAGAAAAAAACAAGCTCATCTCTCTATACATCGTAGGGGTGTTATAGCCTATAGGGAAACACACGTTATTTCTTGTTGGATTAAAAAAACAAATTTCGGAATGGGACTGGCGATGCGAATAACTTGTCTGAATGGGGATCTCGAGTCCAGATATGCATATTTAGTAGTAAGATGCAAGTCAGGGGTGGTGGAATCTTCTTTAGATAGATATATTTTTTCAGTACTTATCATTGGGAGTCATTCAAAGGTTTCAGAAAAACGACTCTCGGCTCTTATTCAATGTGACAGAGCGAGCTCGAATTCAGATTGATAGAGTGGATACAAAACACAATACTGAGTACTCTCTGGTCCATGTCTTTGTCTCTCCGTGGCGTTATAATGTCAAATGAATGGACATAAATCAGCTGTCTCTCTTGGACAAAGTCACAAGTCCCACGAGCCTTTAGGAAAGACATCCGTTTTCTATCCAACTAACCCATAATATCACAAGAAGAGTAACACAAGAGTGAGCATGACTTACAATGCATGGTTTTTCCCTGTAAATCTCGATCTCCTTGAGATTTGTACCAATAAAAATCGAATCAAGAAAATCTAGAAGAAAATTAGCTGAATAAAAATCAAAATAATTTCATTAATCTAATTTTGGTCTTGATTTTCTGGTATATACTTAAAATTTTTGATATTTTACAGACCAAATTTCTTCATTGTTGTACAGTCTTCTAAGGAAATATATGCATACAACTACTCAGGATAATGGTGTATATCTTACATTATCGTACATGGTTACAAAAGGCAATACAAAAAAAAACATGAGAAATAGGAAGATTCATTCAAAGAGAATGTGACAGGGCATGTGTGACTTTCCTCCTGGAGATAATAATCAGACTTTCAAAATCCTTAATAGCTTCAAGTTCCTCTCCACTTCTCTGCTCATCGTTTACACGTTTGGCTTACAAGATTTTTTTTAAAAGCTCGAAATATTATTAAAAACTATTCCGTTCACCCTCAAATCATCTCTGCTCATATAGAAAAATAAGAAACCCATTGAAATTGCTTAAATAATATATTCCTTGGGCTTCCTCCCCCAAACTAAACGGCTTATCGTAACTTATCTTAAATTAAAAAAATAACAAACCATGGGAATGAATACAGAGAGATAGTTCAATCTCAAACTCGAGATGACCCCGTTCTCCTACGTGTCCTTGGTCTATGAAAATAATTCTTGAGAAATTTGTGTCACACACAGTGAAGCCAATATGATAGTTGTCCAACTGTGCAACTAGTAACACACTTCCCCGAATACTTGAATCATTATTTAAGGCCACCTCAAACTTTATCGATGACATTGGTGATAACTACCAGCTCTTGGTAGCAGAGACTGACTACATTAGCTAACTAACTAGCTTACTAACCAAACTACTAACTAAAGATGATAATCTAGTCTCCATTGTTCCCGGTTTATTTCCCCTACATTGTTGAACCCCAAATAAGCGTTTAAAGTGTTGAGCCTTGATCTCCTGGGAGAGAAGAGAAACCACATTGTTAAGTCAGGATGAGATCAAGTCGAGAGGGCTAACTAATACAATATGTTTTACATTCATAGAGACAGATAATGATGGACTTGATACTGATGATGATGATGATGGTGGTGGTGGTATTTCGTGGTTCGTGGTCTTGCTCTTTCAGACATATTGTACACAGTGTGTACTACTACACACAGACTTTGACTTTTTTTCTCGACGACCAAGAGGCTTAATTATCCTTTCCCCTTGTGTGTAATAGCCTGTACCTAATTTTTTTTTGATTCCGGGTACAAAACGGCGACCCAAAGACCGCAATTTACAGTATCCACCTACACACACAACAACAAAGCTCTCCCAAAAACCTATACGTTTACCAACAAAACCATCATCATCATCAACATAAAGAAAAGCCCATAGATCTGTCGGACGAGTAATTCATAGCTTCTCTCTTCATGTACATGAGACATGTAGGAAAAAAACAAGTGTCATTTCATTATAATAAAATTATCCTTATCTCGGCAAAGTAAAATGACCCAACTCTGCCACTCACTTAATACAGACATAGTTACACGAGACGATTATACTCTTCATAGCTTGAGAGAGGGCAGAGCCCGGTGCGGTACACATCGTCCCGAGACGAACATGCCGTTTTGGCTATTGTGTCAAGCCTGTCACGTTATTTCTTTTTATTACATTTTTGCAAATCATAAAGAAGCTGAGCAAAGCCTTGCCAATCGCTTCGACTTCATGACTGCAACTCTTTTGAGAAATTTACTGTACAAAAGCTCCGGGAATCTCCCCAGTCCTGTCAGGTCTTCTTCATTCTCAGTCTGATCATTATCTTAGAAAGAGTCTACACTCCTAGGCCATATCGTATTTAACTGTAGAGAGAGAGAAAAGGTTTTTGTGCCATATCTTCCTACAAGTCCTGAGTGTGAAGTTGGCAAGATTGTTAAATGGGATTTTGACACTTGGGTGCATTCAAGTCAAGAGATACAAATTATTAAATGTACAAGGGAACATCTGATAGAAACTAACCTCTTGTCCGTACTTGTTCGACTTGAATTAAAAGGAGAAGGAAAAACATTTCTTCATAAGCAAATCATGATCATGACCAACCCGGACAGATAGAAAGACTCTTAATATATTTTTTTATTATGTATACATGTTCTTTGAGTCAGTATTGGATTGCATTGTATGGCGTTAACGTTATTAGGAATTAATTCGATTTTTTTTATATACTCGGGGTATAATATTCATTGGGAATTCTCTCATCATTTCATCATTACCATCCCAGAGACTCGTGGAGAGGTAAATAATATGCTATTTCAACTCTAAGGAAAGAGATAAACACCCCACTATGGCCACCACCACCGACCGGTCCGAGTATCAATCTCCGTATTATCCCATTGTTGAATTGTTAAATCAGAAAAAAAATTACACTTGATACCTTCATAGTTTGTTTACCCACTAGTCACACATATACAGAGAGCTCGTTGCTATCAGCTTGTATAGTAATTTCTAATAAGTCAGCATGTTCTGAATCAAGAATGCCCATTGTTAGACAGAGTTGAGATGACCGATAGAACTTTTTAGAGAATCTCAATAACCACCACGACCAAGAACGAGCCAAGGAAAGTCCAAGCAACTCTAAAGATTCTGAGGCGAACAAGTCTGGAGAGAGGAGTGGGACGATCATATTATTGTAATCACGATCATGATCATCATGATGTGCAAAATAATGGGACAAGATTTTCTTCTCGTGTTCTATGTTTTCGAGGGAAGATTACATATGCAAATTATTAATTCCTCATCCAGCCATAAGAGTTGGCTCTCAAGTGTGTGTACTATATGGTCAAGTCGTGAGGATACCAAGTCCCAGAGAGAGTGTGTGACTCTCCTGTCTTGTGTACATCCAACTTGACGCGTTATTCCTAATTACGTATTCATCGGCGAGGAACGAGTTACGCGTACATCACCTCAACCTGACCCGACCCGCACCCTCCGCAACTTTTTTGACATCTCTCTAATGCGGGGCTGAGGCTCAGGACCTTTCAAAACGTTGCCGGACAACTTTAGACGGGGATTTTTTTTTTCTTCACAATTGACAAATCCTATGTAATCTAATTAGACTGTGGGGTGACGGTGACCCTGCTCCTGACTTTGCATGACCCCAACTCTAACCCCTGTGGGGATTTTTCTTTTTATACATGTGTATGATTCTCTTATAAATGTCTGTAACATACGGAACGAACTTTTGAGGAGTTTCTGTTTTAAAAACAAGTCATATCTCCATATGATATCACACATAATCCACTCCACACTCCCATACAACCATTAGCCATAAAAAAATACTCAACTAATATGTTCACGCTCATTTATTAGCGTAAAAAATGTGTGGGAATTTATTCCTCCTTCTTAATCTTTGGTCATGTCACATATTGGGAACCCGAGGGGCTCTCCCGTCCAATCCACGCTTAATTTACGTCCATGTAATAATTTTTTTATTCTGCCCATACACCCGTTGGCCATGACGCATTGGAGTTAGCAGCTACATAATACCACACATATATACTTCCACAGCTCTCGGATCTTTCAAATTTCCTTGGGAATGCCGTAAACCATTTACACTCTTCTCCAGCACAGGCCTGGACAGAGAGACTACTTGATCAGACCGTGAAAGAGACGGAGCTAATCGACAGATCAAGTACAAATCTTGGAGATTACTCACACATATAATCCCTAGATGCATATAGGAACCTCGGCTTTGGGAACACTAATACACAAAGCCCGGCGTGGTCCGAGGAAAAACTAAAGGGAAAGAAAATCCATAGCTAATTCGATTACATCCTTGAGGGAAATGGATTGCCGATGAATCGGAAAATATAAATGCCGATTATGATATGCCATGCCGACATGATTCGACCACCACCGCAACTACTACCACAAGCACAACCGGGAGGCAATATGCAATATAATATGAACAGGATTCTTATTATTATTATTATTACTGCCATGTCATACACTTCTCGTTAGGTCTTTGTGTATAGTAGTTTTGTAGATTATGATTAGCTATTATGTGTTATGAGAGATTCCTGCTCAAGATACAAATACTTGCACGATCAGCCATAGAAATAACCTCAAGCTATTAAATCCCCTTTGAGAAGATTGGTCATTAACTCGGACGGTAACGCGGGTCTTGGTCTTGCTCTTGTTGATCTGTTCCAGAGGCTGAGAATCCACTCATCCGAGTTGCTTCGTTCTTTGAGAAATAATTAAAATATCCCAATCGGCAATCCAACTCTTGTTCCAACCCAAATTGAACCATTCATTATTTTTAGGGATAAACGAACGAGTCCAAACCATCCTAGCCGTCAATACAATTAACAACAACCTTCCGCAAGCCCTCAATTTTCTCAAAGGTGTAAGCATACAACTGTTTACAGTCTCCAACTTCCTGCAGCCCGAGCCAAGGGATCATCTTATCAGAAAAGCTGATTTCAATAATTAACTTTACACGGGTATTTGGGAATACCAAGTTCCAGACGGACAGACAAACCTAAGATCACATAAGCCCCGACTCGGGCCAAAAACGGCTCTCGACCGAGCGGATTTCTTTCTGCTCCCAAGACTTCCTTACTAATTAAAGACGAGGCTGTCAAAGGGGAACGAAGTGAGGGAGAGGGGAGTCAGATTTTTAGTCGTGTTGTTTTCAGGACACATGAGATGTCAAAAGGTCGTATTTCATCCCTTAATGTTATACAAGCTCTTATTTTTAGGATCCAAGTCGTTATGGGACCATTACTCCAATTATTACAGATGCAATCTCCCAAAACCCTCTTGTCCCTTTTTTTTCTATAGATAAATTTAAGGACAGATCTTCAAGCACAGAGATGGAAGGAGGACTTTGAAGAGGTAAATGAGCCTGAACTTGTAGACGCTTTTTTTATCCTGTGAACAAGAATCGGTCCATTTCACCCACATGATATTTCTTGTTCAATCCTCCCCCCTAACTAACCGAATTACATTCCGGTTAGCCAAGAAAGGGACCAAACCAAGATAACATGTGTCATATGTCATGTCAACTAACCATGGAGCGTTATTCAACCTTTTGAAATTCTCTTAGGGAATCCCATGCTCCAATGCTTCAGTGGTTAGAAGGGATTTATTTTTTGAGAAATCGAGACGACCCTAAAGAGAGATCAAAGATCAAACCTTCAAACCGACTTGTCATTTTAAAAAGGTTCAAGATATGAAAATTATTTTTAACATGCCCAATAGTCCAAATTCACTCAATCCTCAATTTGATACCTCTCATTTTATTCCCTTCAATATTTCAATACCCTTTTGAGAAGTATCAGACTTAAATTATAGAGAGGTTGCGATAGTGTTTCTTTAGCTTTGAACGATTGCGTTGTGACTGCCCCAATGTGAGGAGCATCATTTCTACAGTCGCAATCACTGTATCGCAACCTCCCTAATAATTATCCTCTCTCTCTTTGACTTTTAATGATTAAATAGAACACCTATAGCCACTCGAACTTGTTTATTCAAAGTTGTATGTTAAGTTACGTCCATGTCAGGTTGATCCTAGTACGACTCCGAGTATTATGACGAGAGTGTTTAGCTCGGAGGTGTGTGTACCTCTCTGAGAGTTTCCAAAATGAGGGACCCTGCTAGTCTTAACGGAGTTTTAATGAGCTCAGGAGACTATTTACAACCTTGTTAAGCCTCATGTACACTCTCAATCTGAAATCCGAACCTTTTTCAAAAAACATATATAAATATATACTCTCCTTGTTCATACATAGTTTTGAACTCTTTTAAAAACTATCTCTCCTCCTCCAACAATGCAGGGAGAACAATGTTATGGGTTATATCCTCTTGTTATTGTTATCCTAATGTCTTGAGAGACTCTTGACTTTTGACTCTCTGTGACTTTGAGAGTTGAATTTTTTTTGCGTGTGATCATGAGTATTCTTCAACTATTGTAAGAAATACGAGCTCCAAATCTCCGGCACAGGGTCCAACTCCACTAAAGAGACCAACGCACGTGTGTCTGTCTGTGTGCATTTCCTCTGGAAAAAGTTTTAGCAAATCCAAACTGTAATATATCTACTCTCTGTCTCTCGTATCTTGAGCTCAGATATCCTCCAGTCCTGGGCAGATTTGGACCGTAGGAAAGGAAATGATATTATCAAAAACTATACATGACTTGTTTTGAATCCGAGAGAAGTTTGCTTGTAAGTAAGTCAATTTCAGAGATATAAAATATGTATTCATATACAGGCCAACTTGTACACATAGTCCCTGGCTTACGCAGAACTCTAGGAAGCGAAGAGTTTGGAAAGTTTCCCAAACTTTTAGTATCCGGCCAAGAAATGATTATTAATTCTTAAGAGGTCTTGAGTTTTATTGCTTCAAAAAGAGTTGAGACTTTGAGAGAGTCTCGTACCAATCCAGGTTAACTACCTTCTTCCATCACTAACATCTATATCTACACACCATCTTCTCCAGGAATTTATTATGCAACTTTTGTACTTGCAAAGAATCTCGCCCTTAAATTATGCAATTCATGACTCCATACTCACATCAGAGTCCCTCAAAATGACTCCGCAAGGGGCTCAAAAATTATTCATTCCACTAACACATTTAGACGGGGAGAGGGTCTTCCGGGGAATGTGCAAGGAGGTAAACCGAAGCGGATAATAATGCCCCCACCACCACCACCGTCAACCATGTCCTCATATTCCATTAAATATTAAACCAAAGTGGATAAATCTCAGAGACTTTGCCTCCGGAGATATTACAAAGACATGAGAAACTTGAAGAACACACACCGGAGTTGGGGGGGGGGGACTTAACTAAATCATATCGTTGTCAAAGGGGCACACAGGTAAGTTGAAGATACTTCCAGAATTGCAAACAGGCGTAGGACTCCCGTGTGTACCCGGTTCGAAACTTATTAATCCCAGCCCCAGTCCACGTCCCAGTCTGCCAAGAGCCCCACCCGCCCCTGCCTTGTGGTTTCGTTCGTATTATATATAATAGTAATTCCATTTAGTTTAGTATCCAGCCCAAGAGGTTCCTTTTAGTAGTAGTTAGTAGGATCTACGTTCCAAGAGCCGAGATGGGCTATTTAGCCATTACTAATGGATCATGTTCTGGCAAAAGTGGAGCGTTTATGTGAATTTTAAATAAATCTTTCAAGAGTGACTCTGTACATGGGAATAACCTCCTCCTGGCTATATTTTTAAGCCGTAAGGGTAGTTAAATATAAATATAAGCGGAAGGCGAGGTTAACGTGGTATTTTCAGAGTCGTATTTTATCTCGGATATAGATCCATACATATATATTCACGGATATATATATGTGTGATGTTATATTATTATGCCATGCTGCACTACTTTTTTTTCTTTACAAATTGATATAACACGTACGTCGATCAGTATAGTCCGTGAGTTTTTTCCGTTCCTTACACAAGTCTGAACTTTAAACGCATCTTGCTCCCTAGAAAAGCAAGAGACACGTGGATTATATATTTTCTATCTCCTCAACCACTTTTCACCTAACTTTATGATGGCCATTTGAAAGTTGGAACAAGTCGGTGGTGGTGGTCCGCTCTTTATAGAATATTATTGGACCTAACCGAAAGGTAGAAGGTGCCAGTGGTGGTGGCACTTACTTTGACTTGAGTTAACAGGGAATGTACATGATCCGATAATGTCCAAATGTACTGACTCTAGGAGCTACATCTCGCCTACTTGTAAAATCATAACTTTTTAAACCCCTATATCCTTCTTCGTATAGCTCCCTATTGCGTACATAGCCTATATGCGTAAAAAGTTGAAAGTGCCACGGGCTGACTTTTTCTCAATTGGACAATCTGCAGGAAAAAAAACTCCTCTGATCTAATAATCATAATACACACACATACACAATTTTTTTTCCCTTCCAAATATTCTTGCAAAACTCGAGATGATCATATATATATGAGAGTCTATTGGGAATTAGGATCATGAAGACTCTCTTACTCCTAAACATAAAAGCTTTTCATATCTGAGCCAGTTCGGTTGTAACAATAGGGAGGAAACGATATTATGCAATCAGAAAAAGCAGTCTAGAAAAAGTAGATTCAATTTAACTACAAGTTATCTCATCTGTTCCGAGGAGCGGAAAAAAAATACCTACTGCTCAGATCTCCATAAAAAATCCGCTGTTTTTTTTTAGCAAAGGACACAATTGGATCCCAATTTAAACAAAAACATATTCCCTATTTCAAACCAATTACAAAAACTCCCCTGTCAACCCTAAATAATAAAATAATATGCTTTAGCCCAGAAACTTTTTTTTTACCTACTTTGACATCCCTTGCTCATTCCTCGGACTTTCCCCGAAATACCCGAAATGCAAATCCAGTGGAGTCTCTTTTGAAACTTGTGCATAAATGCATGGAGAGAAGCTCTCTGGTAATTCTCCGAGGAGAAAGAGGAGACGAGAGAAAAGTGGAGGATGCAGATTGTTAAAAGTAAACAGGGACTCCTTAAGTCCCATTGTTGAATAAACAAAAGAGAGTAGCCGATGGCGGTATTTAAGCCCCTGAGGGCCAAATGCCAAATCCCCGTGAAACCTTGAGAAGTTTGCATGCATGCAACCCGGGTCTTAAAATTCATAAGCGGATTCTCGGAACATCTTTATTGTATTCCTTATGGAGAATCTACCTACAGACCTACAGCTACAGGTGAGACTGACGGATATATCCAATAACCCCTGCTTGCTCAGTACTTTATAAGCTTGGTAAACGGGAATTTGGTTGGGTCGGGAATTTCTCAATTAATTCAACTTCCTTAGAAAGACGTTCGTGTGATTTCAAATCTTTTGCTAAGAGAGAGAGAGAGAGTGGAAAGTATTAGAAAGGGTTAAATTAATTCCCTTCTCCCGTGTTCCACGATGATTCCTTGACATGTGATACGGCTTATGCTAACTAGCTCAACCATTACCACCTTAGAAAACGCACCTACTTAAAAACTTTAAACCGGGCCAAAATCCTCATAATTTATTCCGAAGGTCACATTTAACAAGTGTCGTGCCGAATATTCCAACTCAACGGCTTAAGCTGTATTATTTCCCACCGGGTTCGGAATCCCCAATTCCAGATACAAGGCTCTCTTGCTCCCTAATAGTATTTATGCAAGTAAATGGGAAATTGCATGTTACCCGCCACTACTATCAAAACTATCAACTCGATCTACCTGGACACCTTCTGAAAACTTTCCTACCTGCCACCACCACCTTTATAAGCTCTTATTAAATAATTCAGACCCCGTTGATGTCCGAATCCTTCCTTCCGAATTCCTTTCCCACATTCTACCGCTAACTTTATGTAACTAGTCTAAGTACATGTAGAAAGTATTAGAAAGTTGGCGATTCCCGACATACATCCCAATCTACTCCTTCCACCACATGAAAAATTATAATTTCCCATGCATCCCAACCCGTGTGCATGTCAAAACATTCCCAGACTTGAACACATCGACTTACTTCCGACCCGTTTTACTTTCACTTCTCCACAGATTTATCAAATGAGCTTTGCCTCTCTTAACTTTAAGTAATTCTAGACGGCAATCCACATCACCATCGCCACACACACACACATACATACACTATTAAATTACCCCTGTGTGTATCTAGTCCCTTCTACATCCCTATACATGTAGGTAGAACTCATGCAGTTTTAAACACAAGTCTATCCATAACAACTGCCAAGGCCTAGTTGGGAACTGGCTTGCATACAGTCTCCAACTGCTTAAGCTCACAAGTAGAAAGAGGGAAGAACAGCCAGTCTCTCTGTGGATTTAATAAAGGAGGACCTCTCTTCTTGGAGTGGCATTAGCTCCATTTTCTTATGAGGGAGTTGCAGTGGCATGTAATGTGAGTGAGCCATGATATCAGCATCAGCTCTCGGGCAAGTAAATGAGACCACCACTGCTTTCCCTACCTTTTCAAACTCTGTGAAACTTCTCATCTAAAATTCACTCTCCCTTTCTCCATGCTCTTCCGGCGAGTACTTTCTCAGAGAGAGAGAGAGTTTCGATTTTAAAACCGGAGGGAGAGAAAAGTACCCGGGTGCAGTACAGAGGACTGACAGGGGCTTCTCTCACGAGTTGAGCCCAACTCTATAGGTCAACCTCTAGATATTTATATCTTTCTGTATGCATGGAATTTAATGCTGAGAGTTACTCTCTGAGCTTCTATACATCAGGGTTGGATGGTGTGGTATGATAGGAATTATTATGCTGAGCTAGTCAAAGTACACACGTAGAACAACATACCGTCTTAGAGACAGAGGTCACATCCTGATACAGAGTGCCGCAGTACGTTAAGAACTCCTACAGGAGAGATAACTAGAGAATATCTGCTCTGGATCTTATACCAAGAAATATCCAGTCTCTCTGAAGATATACTCCATAAATATTCGAGATTGGCCAGATACATCCGAAGGTGGTGGTGGTGATCTGGTGATGGTGATATGGTGATGGGGGATAGCTAGCCTGGATCCATGAGAAGCAATTATTTTAATTCATGACCATCGGTATTCCAAACATTTTCCCAGGCCCCCTAAATAGGCATAAAGTTTCCACACTCTAAATGGACAAAACGCCAAGGAAGCTAAACTACCTACGTGTCTTACAGTTACACTCCTCTCCGACTAATGAAACGGGGCCTTCAGTTTTTTTTATTACCCTGTGTTCAGTTCTAGTCCAGAGAGACCTCGCGGAGGTATCACATCATGACTAACAAGGATCTTCTCGGCATACTTGGCAAGTAGTAGGGAAAGGGAATGTAGTTTGAAAAGCAGAGGAGGACAGTCGTATTTGTACTAAGAGTCACATGATGATATATCATCACAAGGGAGAGAAGCAGTAATGTGTCTAAAGATTAAGTCCATACCTGGAGGTTTTGGATAAGTTGTTGACATGTAATTGGCGGCACGTCATTCCCCACGGACACCACCACGTCTTCATAGCCTCCGAAGGAATTCATCTTCAGTCCATTGCCCGAGCCCAACTGACTTAGGAAGACTACAAGGAGCAGTCCAGAGGTAAAGGGACTCGAAGATGGTGAACATCTCAAGGAGGCAAATGGGCTCCACCTCTGACCCCTCGTCGTCTCTTCTGTCCTACGTCTTCTTGTTCTCATAGGGTCACGAGCTTCAGTTCCTGGGTCACGGAGAAGTTCTGGCTCTGATTGTGACGAGTAATTAATCACCCCGGGCGTTTCCATGTACCCGCAATTTCCTGGCCCTGATTTTCCCATCCTTGTCATTGTTCTGGTAGTCACTAATCTCTTGGGATTGTGGTGATGAGACGCAAGAGTGGTGGAATTATCGTTATTATTATGATTACTCATTAGACTCGGAGAATGCCTTGTGCATCAGAATATAGTAGAAGGGAGATTAATTAATCGCTTTGTGTCCTCCCGACCTTCTTCTCCGCCGCTTTTCACTGGTTTTCAGCTCACTGCCTACTCACAGAGTAAAAACGATTAAGTATTATTAATAATAGTAATATTCCGACAACAATTCACACAATTCCTTTGCAACAATTGACGAGATTGTTAACGTAGTCAGTGGGAATTCATTAAATGTCCTCAGAGAGCTTGGAGCTTTAGTCCATTTCTATTTATCTCCGTTCTCAGCTTTTCACTTATAAACACTTGCAGTCTTAATAGCTTCTTCCCCTCGTAAAAAAATTCCTTCAACTCGTACCACAGTCTACACACTACCAGTACGTACGTATACCACCACCGCACTTTCCTTTCATGTTTCACTACTGAACTTTAAAATTCTCAAGACCGTAAATTACAAATTACAGCACACCACCGTCAGAGATCTATAGAGATATTTAACTCTTTCCTATAAGCCCCTGTAAGTACGTAATTAATAACAATAACAACTCTCGGAGCTGCTGCTATGCTGCTAGAGCTCAATCTACTCCATTTCCAACTGCGGTTTCCAAGAGTTTATGGCTCTATTGTTATTATAAAGCTGTTGCGTCTATAACGGCCAGACAGAGGAGCTGGTGGTTTTCAGACCGACTTATTTGACTGGAGAAGAGGAGCTCAAGTCGGGTGTACTGGATTCGTCCTTTGACTCGTTCTTATCTGAAATATTGAATGAAAAGAATGACAATAAAATATTTGAATAATTCAATCACCATTGCCCAACATGGGCATGTCGAGGCTCATTCATACACATCGTACTGGTCCACAGTCCTTCTGGATATTCTTATCACCCTCATATCGTATTGGCATTGTTACTCACTGTCTCCCTATATATATATCTCATCACAATAATCATATCATAATCATCCTCTCAGAGGAGGTTGGAGAACTAACAAAACCAATTCAATTTTTTTTATCTCCCCAAACCACACTCGAATTGCCTGTACCTACAAGATACGATTAGTATGATAAATTCATCCCATCATCTACACCGTAGCTCAATCGTAATAATAATAATAACCTAGGGTTTAAAAGCGAATGGACTAAGCCCAGTGGCGCGGTGCTCCGCAATCTATTCCAAAGTGTGGCATGGCCTAGGTGCCCCAGTTCTTGACACAATTCCAACAGCTTGTGACAGTTGAGAGTTGAGGCTTCAATTAGCTCCTCATATCGCAAATTATTCTCCTGCCTTTCCCACATGTACTTTCGGATTCTTAGGTACGACGAAATATGTCGTCCTTGAAACTATTCAAAATTCAATCAAGCTCAAATAACACCCTTTCCTTCAGCATTCCACCACTTTTCTCCCCTACCTACATGGACAGATTTCGGATTGCTTTTCAATCTATTACAATAACGATTATATAATGTCTACTCTCAAAGCATACTTGGCATGATTAGATTGGCATGATGAGAGCTGATAGTGAGTTGATAACTCAGTCGTCAATAGGTTTAAAAACTTTATTCAAAGCTATATAAAATAAAAGCCCATGCCATCCACATCCACCAAGGGAGGATGTATTTGAGGTGAATCGAGATTTTGAACTCAGATATCCCCAGACCCTGTGTGAATTATAATATAATACCAGAAGGTTTTATTATAATATTATTTTATCCTGTGTATGTAGTAGAGAGAAAGAGGAGAACAGGAAAGGAACTCCCTGCATGTTCCGCTCTCCTGACTTTTTCCCAATTTAAAATATGTATAAAGAGTTAGTAGGATATTATGAGGTGGAATTAAAATTATAATTGGACAAGACCTTGAGAAAGCCAATCTATACCTCACAACCTGCCTTTTCGCACCTCACAACCTGTGGCTCAAGACCAAAACTCTGAACCTACCGGCTCAACCCTTTCGTCATACTCGACATATTTCTGAGATTACATACATGTGCAGCATATATGTGTGTACGTATCGATATCATATCATCATCGTTGCATTCTTGCAGGAAATGAGCGTCAGTTTACATTCAAGTTGGCCTGGTTGAGCTCATCTTGCTATACCTTTGAGCTTCTATCATCTACGGGCAAAATTTTAATCCCAAAGCCAAAAATATTACGCTTTGGCTCATATCAAGGCTTTGCGAATTATTAATTATCAATTCTAAATTTAAAGTATTTATAAATAAGGGAATATTCCAAATATATAAGCTTAGACCCACTAATGGGCCACTATTGATAAAGACCTTTTTAGAAGGTCAAGGGTCGATTTGTTCATTTACTTTTAAATCTGTCCTATTTGTCAGGATTGGTTTATTCTATTTCTAGACAAACAGGTGGAAATTAATATTCTGCATATGAAACAAACTATTGTATTTTACCTATTTTAGCATTCCTCTAAAGATACAAGCACATAAAGAGGTAAATCACACTGGCATGCATAATTAATGCCGCTATTATTGCAAAAATATAAATACATTTAGAGGGCCGTTACTACATGAAATACGGTATGGATGTATTTTCATACGAAGATTTACAGTCTGGCTTTTATTTATGCTCTTTAATACCTATTAAAAGCTAAAGGGAATAATAATAAGCTACGCTTCCTAAACACCGTAGGTACACCTCGTACAGCAAGAACACACCGCTTAATTACTTCACATTGCTCCTGCTACTTCATGTTCATCAAATGTTGAGGAGAACATTGAACAAGAATCCCAAAACCCCGGCCTACAACTCTTTTCTAGTTCTAGTGTTGTGAAGTTCATATTAAAAAAGGCCACATAATCAAAGAGGAGTCAGCCAAGCTGCAAACAATTTCTTGAAAGAGATTTGAGTCTACTCAAGAGTTAAGGAAACGAGTGTGCAGAGTGTTTCTTGAACTCTTCTTCGTTCTAGGGGAAATGCTTAATTTTTTCCCAGCCTTTTTTACCACGAAATATGAACTTGACGTTCTATCTACTCTATAATTCCCTTCAAATGTCCCTCTGTCTGTTTCTGTCGTTCACGACTTCTTCATAACTACCGGACCGATTTGAAAGCTGACTACTCAATAGCTCATGCGATGCACTTGACCAAGAAGGCCAGCGATGGATAATTATGAAGCTGTCAAAAAAATCGGCCCTTGACTTTCAAAAACGTCAAATAATTTTTAAGGCCGTCTTCGGGCCTAGGACGCTCTACGTATTATAAAAAGAGAGTCAAGAAACCGACTTTTGAAGGCTTAAAGTTTTTTTGTTTTTAAACTTTGGCTAGTTGGGATATGTGTACGCATGATGAATTAACTTGTTCCTTCCTCTGGCCGGCTGAGTCATATTTTCTGCAAAAATACTTAAGGAGAGCATACAACACACCTCTGGCTCTGCAGTTTCTAATTTCCTAATTCTCATTCACTTTAGCAAAGTTGAGAAGAGTTCTTATCACTTCTCTACTGTTTCTAGCTATCGTTATAGTAGATCAGAGTTGTGTATGTACAGCCCGTACAGCCCTTACTGGTGGTGGTAGGCCTTGTCGGACTTTCCGTTTTTAAAATATCAACTCACAATTTAGGGGATGGGAAGGTAAAAATCAGTAAAGCTTCCGCAAGTGCTACATGCCATGTTAATAAACGCTGCTATTGTTCTAGTTTAATTTTTCCATTCGTTTTTTGCACAAATATTAAGTGAAATTTTGTTACTAGAAGCCCGAAGCTGAATTGTATAAAAACAAAATCCATACTTTTCAGCAGAAGCAGAGCAGAAAATAATATATTTAAAGTTTGAGCCATGAGCTAAATTTTTGATTGATGAATTTAATTTGATTTAAAAAATACACGAAATCAAATGGATTTTGACAAGCCTGCTTTATCCAATCTAACCGACTAACCTGATTAATTCAAAGCTTACTAACTAAAACAATACCTTCTACAAACTATGACCGTCCACAAACCACCCAGTCTGAATTCCCATCACACCCCCAGGGAGAAAGGTCAAATATAACTCAAATCCCAAACACTCTTTGCAAACATTATACACTCGAAAGTAATCCCTACGAATGTTTGAAGTCGTAATCCCTAATCAGTAGCAGTAAGCATATTTACCAGGAATCCTCATCATCGCTAACCACCACCACATTATAATTTAGTCCCTGTGGCCTGTGTCTTATGAAACTTGGCACATTTTCCATGAAACTGTCAGAAACTACCTGCCCGCCGGGGTTTACACTCATCAATATTTTAAAATCTCAACACACTAACTCCGTCAAAGTTTAATTTAAATCCTTGATGCCCTGCTCGACGCTGCCCTATTCATTATGGATGAATTCATCTTGTGTGGTGGATGTGGATAGATGCACAAGATTTACAGTAAACAGGATCTCTATGATGTAGTTGCTAGGTTCCTACTAAAAAATACAATCGTTTCAAATGAAACCGTTCAAAACGGTTATAAACAACTTGTTCGAAAGTCATCGTCTGGACGAACGGAAGGACACATGAACATCCACATAAAGTAGCTGCGCAACGTAATAACAACTCCGTGTATGTACAAAAGGATTGTACAGGCAAAAAGTGATATATTTCAAGTTGCCACCAAGTTTAGAAAAGATTGTAATAATATATACACAACCTCTTAAACTATGCAGGGCTGGAGGCTGATTAGATGGGAAATAGCCAGATGATAAACAAAGCTAACAAACATTAAGTAACCATAATGCATAAATAATATTGTTGTCTCTCATCTGAATTTATTACATTAAAGACCAGGGGGCTTCTATTTTTTAAATCGATTTGATTACAGACTCGTACATTTCATTCAATGGTGCGGTACTTTTAAAATCATTTTTCTAAACACCCTGCTAGGTCAGAAAAAGATGACCCTTGGCTAATGGCTAAGGTGGGCGAGGGACAAATGTTGTTCAGTGTGTGAACTGTCGAGGGAATCTACCTACCCGGTAGTATTTCGACTGCTGCTTGGTGTTCTGCGAAGATTTAGGGTCAC
>JAQFYM010001229.1:0-37024 GCA_034694785.1 Agrenia bidenticulata | reverse complement strand
GGCCATTCAAGAACAAAATTAATTTCATGATGATTTGTATTATTTACTTGATTTTTTAAGACTAATGGCACCTCATTCGGGGTTTATCACCAAAAGTACTCGCATTGTTAGTGTAAGCATTTTTTAATGAAAATCCGATTTTTATTATTTATTTAAAACAACAGTGTTTAAAATCGTTTACTTAACTGGGCCATCTTTGTAACCTAAACATTTTCATGAATGTTTTAAGTCAAGTCATGAGCTTATTTTAATTTGTGTAACATAGGAATTGATAACCCTACCGGATTATTCCTGAGAATCGAGCTGGCATTAATTGTTACTATGTCTATAAAGCTTACAGAAAATGTACTTTAAAAGTATTCAATTTAAATAAATTACGAGTGATCGACACCGGTTGACTAAAAACAAGCGAACTGCTATCAAGCATATGAAAGTCCAACATTGATTCTTTAAAATTCGAAATTTTAATAAGTTACAAGTTATAACAACAATACGAAAATTTTCGCACCTCAACCCACAAATGGCCATTATCGTGACAAAGTTCCCATTTTATTAGCCATCCCCCCTCACAAAATAAATCCCCGCATCTTCATCTTCATACCTCGAGGTCCCACAAGACAGGAGCGTAATAACGACGTCAATGTCCTCGTCCTTTTCTCTCATACCAAACTCGAAACACGAAATCCCTGGATTTGCAAAGATTCCCAACAACAAACATATTTCCCTGGCCCAAGAATCCTAGAATCTTACTTCCCTAATACCAGACCGACTCAGTCCGATCCGACTTGTCCGGATGGAAGATTTATAAAATTTCTGGAAATTCGGATCGATAAAGGCGAGCATGGGGAGAGAGATGCATCCTATGTCATCCCTAGGCTTAACTACGTGTGTCCCCTCTCAACAAACCCTCACTATCCTATACAACCCGCAACTTTGCCAACCTTACCTCAAATCCCTTCTATTCTCCACATATTTTCATTAACATTTGCTGATTTTTTCCCCAATTTCTATCCCCCGTTTGAAAACAAAACTTTAACGCTGAACCAAAATGCCCCAAAATAGAGAGCCTTAACTATTTTTTTGCAGTGATCCCCTTTTGGTCAAGGTCTGGTTCACCACCCATGAGGTCGATTTATCTCAATCACCTTCAACGTCCGTTTGCACACAACACGAGACCTGAGCCAATTACCTTGTCTCACAAGTCAGTCCAGATTGCAAAAATCTGAGATAATCCAATTAGATTCAAGACATTGGTCTGAGCCGAACTCGCTTTCATCTTTCCCTGTGGTTTTCAATTTGAATCAACTCTCTGGCTTAATGGTGACTTTTAATCTTTCTGAAGAGCACCCAGTACACCACCCCCCTCCTGGGTTAATGAATGCCCCCAATTCTAATGAAATTTCCGGCATCTTCTCAGTACTTAGTAATCGACCTCCGTACTCTTCTGCGAGTCATGTTCGATGGCCATCCTTCTCTGCTGGGGGTGGAAGGTCCTTTTGGACCAAGTACTGTCTCCTGTGTACTGTCTGCGGGTCGGCTGCTACTATTCTGGCTGGGATTTTTCTGGTCGTGGCAGCTCTCTTTAGATACTATACTACTTCCATTTACTACTTTGAGACTGTTCCAACGTATATACCGGCTATTTTGGTAATATCCTGTCTTAATATATCAATTTTTAAAACCAAGATTGAATTATAGAGGATTAAAATGTAATATGGATGGATTGTTATTTTTTTCCAGCTGTCCATCTGCGGTGTAAGTACAATCGCTTTTTCGTGCAAGAGGAATAGAAATATCATACTGGTAAGTTAATTAAGGCTGAGATTCAATTAAAACACTTATTATTAATTGTTAAATTAGTATTTGAAATCAATAATCCGGTATTTTCCATTTTGATTTACAGTTGAGGATTACAGCTTGCTGGTCCTTGTGCAGTGCAGCTTTATCCTCAGTCATCACAATTACGACGAGTTTGATCCATATGAACCGTCTGCAAACTCTCAAGGAATGTGTGTACAACAAAAACCCGCCGAGTTGTACATGTTTTGCTCATGCTTTTGGAATCAGTCCTGGTGCTCCAGATAGTAAGATATTTTTTGACCCGTCTACTTTAAAAATTGACATTATAAAAATTAATGTTGATATGAATGGCTGATATACTATTTTAATATAATTATTTTAAATTATGAATATGCAAAAATAATGTCATTACTTGATAAGCTTTAAAAGCATATTTTATACCGGAAGTACAGTGTACAGTAGGCATACCGAAGTTTTGCCAGAGGCACCTCTAATAATTTCGTTTGATGAATTTATAGCTGTCCATTACATATTCGAAAACACACCGGACTGTGATGTAATCCATGGGATTTTGTATTCCTGTCTTCGAGCAGTCTTTGCCATATCAGTCGTCGCTGTCCTTTTATCCATCTTCCTCTGTATGCTTCTATACCAGCTTATTGGGTAATAACATTACTATACCTTATGGGCGTAGACTTATAAATTCATTTGGTTATGTGTCGACATTTTATTGCATTCAGGCCTATTTCAGTAAATGTGGACAAATACCTCTTCCTTCTAATTAATTAATCTAATTTTACCAAATGCTCATTTCCATTTTGCAGTCACGAAAGAAAAAAGGCTTATTGGTCCCGGATTCGGAGGATCAACTCTGACTGGAGTGCAGACTTTATTGCGTGTTTAGGAAGGTAAATAAAACATTTATTTTAACCCAATATCACAAACTACACAAATGCAGACTTTCTCCAGCAAACAAGTTCTTAGATTCCATGCATTACTCCCAATTTTTTTTTAAATTTAAAGGCCAATGCCACGGGAAAGATCAGTTCTTCCACTCGTAATGTCATCATCAGGTGCAATGACCATGGTACCATCATCATCAATTCTCCCCCCACCCGGATGGGGCCCACCTCCACCGTACGAGGAAGTCGCCGAAGATCGTCCAGCTCCAACCAACCGACCATTCCTTCGTCCACTATTTCCTTTAGGCGCCCCCTCGTCACATCCCAACCGCGTTCTCAGACTCGTGACATCTCAATCCGAAAATTCCTTTCGGAATTCGGATGGACTGATAAGCCCGCATCCTTTCAGTCCGACGATAACCTCCCTCGACCCAGTCTCTGTGTTTCGACACCATCAAGAAGACATCACCCAAAGCTATGCTGGTAGAATTAACAATGGTAGCTCTGTGACAATCGGAGGGGTTAGTGATATCGATAACTTCTTATCAATATCCTCAGCTCTACATGACCACAATCTCACCCTAACCTCGGGGAACTCATCCCGACTAGCTATTCACATGGCGAATCCGTCAGCACAATCACAAACGTCAATATCAAGCATAACAAGCCTCAGCATCCCAGAGACAATGAAGTCCACGAGCACGAACACTCCGTGTGACCTCTCCATTGCTGAGGTAGCTAATGAACAAGATGACGAAGGGTCGTTTGACCCGAACCTCTTAAGACAAAGCAGTTCCTTGTTATTACTTACCGAGACAATGAGCATTACCAATGACTTGAGCGAAGGTCGTACTGATCTTAATGCTCCTGGCAAGGTTGCCTTGGTGGCAGTTTCCGAGCCAAAGATTACGAACATCAAGATTCGTAGCTATTATGAAGACACGAGTGATAAATTAGAGTTATTAGATTCTAGACTCAGTAGAGGTAGCAAGTCGAGTTTTAGTAAGATAAGTTCTCTACCCTGTAGTCCTCTTTTGAATATGAAGAAACGATTTTGGCCAGGTGGTCATGGACAAGGCAAGTCTGTACAGAACCTAAGTATTGGTAATTTTGAGTACGAGACCTTGGGTAAGTGCAGGAAGGAAAATGGTGGAAAGTTTCTTAGTCGTAGGAGACTTAGTCGGGGGAAACCGGAGAGTTGTCTCTGTATAAGGGACGAGGATGAATTAATTAAGGCGAGTAGGAAGAATAGAATCAATACTGACCATGATAACGATGAATATCATAATCTTGATGATAGGGGTAGTTATTGTACGGAAACCAAAGATTTCAAGGGTTCTAGTTTGCCATCTACGCCGGAGAAGTTGTCTTCTACTGGATTAGCCAAATTAAATGATGAGATTTGAGTTATTGCGTGACTAATCCTCACAATTATTTTTAATCAGAAATGTGTAAGCAAGTTTAGAATCTTAGAATCAATATTTGTAGTCAGAGTCAGAATGATAAAAATCTTCAAGGCGACGATATAAGTCCAATTATGCCGTACTAAAAAGTTTACCAACGAATGCGTTTATACTGCAGAGAATACGTCGATTAGCGTGAGTCTGATTAATCATTTCTGATTGTGTTTGAATGAACTTTCTCTGGAACTCGTCCAAAATGATAATAGTTATTTGAAAAAGGAATAAATTGTGATTTTAAAATTTATTGATTTGATTTGATTTTTTATTGTCAAACAATTTCAAATCCCACTAACAAATTATGATTGAAAGAAAACTTTGAGATATGCTGAACGTTTTTATGAAATGGAGTACAGTACTCGAGTAGACACCAAACAAGCTGCATACGTCCAATCAGCGATGCATACATGAAAATAGTCTAAAACGAGATTTCTAAAGTATGAACATCAGAAACAGCTTGTTATTAGCTTTACAAACAACTTCCAAGTTTCATATTAAACCCGATTGCCGATTTTAACAATGATTTTAATCGGTTTCAAATAAAAAAAACATTCATATAAAAATTGGACTTTCTGTTACATAAATCCGGAATAGCTCAAACTTTTAATGCCTAAGTTTTTGTTGCACATAAAATCGGAAAAAAATTTCATTCCTTCTTTCCTGTTCCTAATCCTTTTTGTTCGATCATTGTGGAACTTCAAGTACAAGTACCCTTGTCCACGGTATCAACGTTTACTTGTACCAATACCAGTAGCCGGCCCCTTGCAGGAGTATTAATGTTGAGTGAACTACTAAAAAATATCTAATAAAAGCCTTACACTTGAATTGAAAAATCCACAGATGATCTGAATCAAAAGAAATACGTACACAAAAGTATTAGGTCTATTGAAAAGGAAGGAATGAGTTTTTTTTGTTGGTGACGAACGAAATAAAGGTATTGAACAAAAAAGGTCTACAGCCGACATCCCTCCGGTTTTGGTTTTCAAGTTCATTTAGCTGTGAAATCGTTTGAAGACCCCGAATAGCTAGATAGATATTCACGATTAGGGAGAGAAAAAAATAATGAAATGAAAGTACGTCCTCCTTTCAAGCGAATTGCATTTCTGTGCAATGCAATGAAATAATATCCACCCGTGCTTTCAGTTTGGGTCTGAACTTTCAGTGGCAACGACAGAAATGCCCGACGAAAATTATGATCACGACATTTAAGGCCGAAAGCTTCGCTAAAATATTTCTTGGTTACCCGGTTTAATTTTTCTAATAACAAATTTGAAAATTGAAAGTATATTTAACCCGTGCCCAAGATTTCGAATTACAGCTGGATACATAGATACATTTATTTAAGTGTTTTTTATCAATTGAAAACAGATTCACTATACACAATTTACAATCTATGAATGAGATATCTGGAAAATAAAATCCAATCCTGTAGTTACAAAATATCTTACACAAAAGAAACCTACGGCCATAAATGTCGGGAATCATTATTGTCTTGCAATCTAAAAACATGATGGGCAGGACAGAACCCTCGAACCCCTTTGGGTTAGTTAGAGCTAAAACCAAGAGCTAAAATCTTCACATACACAGTTTGATGGTTTGATCTCTCTGGAGCTAAGTTAGCTCGGATTCGCTCCAGAGAAATCGATATAGTTTTAGATGGCGGTAGTAATTTTTCTGAGTTGGGACAGATGTGCATTGGTTCTAGAAGTTTGTACTACACAGTTTTATGGTAATAAGATAAATATGTACGCATCAAAAAAAAAATCGAGAACAAGAACCAGAAGTATTAATCAGCTTTGCCATCACCTAAACGCTGAAAAAATATTCGAATGGACATTTCAAAGAATCCGTTCGGGAAAGAACGACGGTAAGTAAATTAATTACCATGCATAGATCAACATAGGCAGACAGTTTTCGAAAATTCATAAATCCATTTCACTTTGAAGACCATTCGAGTTTCTTATTCTACAAGGTATTTATTTAACCCTTTCATATGGACCGTCTTTTCAGCCCGAGCCAGGGCTTATACATACAACCGTCATGTGTAAAACCCGGTCATGTGGCAAGGACAAGAAGGAATAAAGTCGTTGTTAGTTGTTGTTGAACCCTTGCTGTGTCCGGTCCTCTCATTCTTGATCTCTCATCAACATATTATCTATCGCTGTCCAAGTTCCAACCAAGTCAATATGAGGGGATTATGCGCCAATAAAATGAGTTCGAATTCACATAATGAGATATTATAATTTTGATTGCAGTTGCGGGGCTGAGGCTTCGCATTCGTACACCACATTCACCCAAGATAGGTGAAGTTCGTTAACTTTACTTGACTTACCTTGACATTCACCACCATAAACTGTTTTCGCTTCAAAAAGTACCGTTTCTGATCCAAGTGAGAGTGATTTAGACAGTGTACGCCTCTGCTTTAGCCATAGTCCTATTGCAACTAGTAATGCAGCTGCCACTGCGGCGATAAAAAGTAGGAACCCCGTTACTATTATTTTGAAGGAAAACAATTCCAATTATTAAATCCTAATCAACTCCAAGGAACGTAAAAATAAAAATACGCGGGGCGTGTTACTGGTAGCGACACACGGAGAGTTTTCGAAAAATCAACAATTTTTTTTCCTGGCAGACACTTGTCTCTTGGAGCGTAAAATGTCTAGTTAATTTTTTTTAAGAATGATAACTCTCCATAGTTATGAATGAACTTCTTTTTTCGAATTATTCCAAGTTATCATTCCTAAGATTTCTAACCCATATGTTGCCATGGAACTGAATAAGTGAATTTCAGTCTTGAAAAGTGCAAAAAGTTGCATATTTAAAAAAAAAACTCTCCGTCTGTCGCTACCTTATAACAAGTTCCTTCAATCAACTTTGTATCGTTCCAACTTTTTATTGAATACCCAAATTTAAGAAAATGATTTTTACCGTTTCTATTTCAACAATACTCTTAGCGAATCGCTCTGAATTCAAAACCTTAAAGTAGCATAACCTTAGAATCATATTGGTAATTACTAAAATTAAGTTTTGACTACTAATTATCAAGCAAGTTAACTAATTGAGCTCAACAATACCCTTAGCGAATTGCTTTGAATTCAAAACTTAAGGTCGCTTAACCTTAAATCTTGTTGGCCATTACTGGAATTAAGTTTTGACTACTAATTATCAAGCAAGTTAACTAATTGAGTTCAACAATACCCTTAGCGAATTGCTTTGAATTCAAAACTTAAGGTCGCTTAACCTCAGAATCCTGTTGGCCATTACTGGAATTAAGTTTTGACTACTAATAATAAAGCAAGTTAACTAATTAAGTTCAGCAATACTATTAGCGAATCGCTCTGAACTCAAAACTTAAGGTTATTTAACCTATTGATACTGAAATATAAATTGGCATAATTAATCGATTTTTTAAATTGCGGTTGTTAGGTGTCATCTCTGGAATATGCATCACATTTTCAAGCTGAAAATCTGTTGTATCAAACAGAAACAGGGAAAGACCTAAAACTGTATTTTCTAAAAATTCACATTTAAGGATTAATAGTACTTGCAAGAATGGTAAATATTTGAACATACGACATAGCACAACGTTGAATTTTCATTTTTTATTAGTATTAACAATGGAATATTCTGTAGTTCAGGTGATCTAACCTGATAATGACAAATAATTTAACTCGTATGATTCTCATTAAATGTGAATACAATTAATGAAGCTAAAATCAATCGATTGATTTTAATTTGATGAACTATAGATCAAGGAGTTCTTCATCTATCAAGTACTGATCATGAGTGTTTGTGTCAGTTTGCTGAACTTATTGCCGTTTGGTAAAAAATTCAATCTCCTTCTTTTGACCTTCGGTGTTTTTCGACATGGTGTTTCAACAGTTTCAACTAATAGTAATACCCATAACGTATTGTAACAGTTATGATTGAGTTAACCAATGCAGTTAAAATGTTCACATGCTGTTATTAATAACAATGATAAAAGGACACTAAATCCCCGTAAGAGATTTTACCAATGTGGCTGAAGTGTCCACAAGCTGACTATAGCCCTGAGAATTTATAAGGGGATGCTTTTCACAGCTATGGTCTTTGAACAATTTTATAAGTATCTTAAGCGGATTATTAAATATATATAGATATTAAATTTTAACAAAACTGACGTTGAAAAGGCATATTATTATTGAATGCAGTAGTCTTTAAACAAGGGCAGGATCACAAATGAATACTGCAAGCGTTTTTCTTCCCCTGTGATTTCTTGGGGCTACTTAAATGCTTTTTGCTCTAAATAATTTTGCTTTTGATTTGCTTCTTTTAAGCAACGTGTACAGATATGAAGACTGTTTGAGTGGCGATTAATGCTTTGCATGCAAATATTTTTATCCCGGCATGCCCAGCAGAGATTGTTATGAAAAAATCTTCATTTGGGAAAACACGACATTGATTACATAAATCGTCCGAACACTGGTGATAGTTGAACGCCACCTCGGCAGTATTTTTTAAATTATCCTTAAACAAGGGAATGACCAAAGGTATACGGTCTACTAGGTTAATATGTTTTAAATCGTATTTGTAACATTGTAGCATATAGTTTGAATTAATGTCATTGGCTTCCACTACACATCTGACGCACACATGGTGAGGGGCTGTATAATAGTATATTGTGTAAAAACAACTTGGTTTACCAGAAGCACGTATATTACTTGCTGTATGATTCGTAGGAAAACCCAGTTGTTGACAATCCTCACACGGTTTGAGTTTTTTGACAAGTGTTGTTAAAACATGTTTTATTAAAATGCATTTAATTCTACACCTTATAGGGTCTGCACACAGAAATCTCCAGTAGAGTTTTGTGTAGTTGATTTGTTTTTGAGTATTTTTAAAAACTAGAGTTTCAATTTCACCAAAATGGACTCTGCTAACGTTTTTTTGTTTTTTCATGTTCCTTTATCTTTACTTCTTTGATTTTACTATTTTCTTATTTAACACTTCTTGTCTGGTTAACACTTATTAATGGTTCGGAACTTTGTCCAGATATTTTGATTTCCACAACAACACGCACTTTTGAATTAACAGATTGTACAACTCTCCCAAACATGTCGATCTGGAGGAATGTGAACCATTTTCGGATTGCGATTCTAAAAACAGGCGAACTTAAATAATCCAAAAGTTGAACTGTAAAGGTTCCTTGGTTGGGGGCCGATGCGATGAAATTAATAATCGGCAGATAATCAATCCGGAGTTCAGCTGTTAATGTCTCTAATGGGGGCCAATAAAACTTTGACATTGGATGGTGGGGTGAAAAAGAGCTGTATGAATAACAAATCGTATTTCTGGGAAATTCCTGCTTTCTATAACGAGGTTTAAAGTTTAATCGGGATTATAAGGAAAGTGGCTGATTCTTACTCTATTAATCTCCATTGCTCTTTTGAATCACAGCGTCAAGCTCTTCTTTATTTTAAAACCTTTTATCTATCTCAACTGCATTCTTCAATTCTTCAAACAAATCCCGGTATTCGTCTTCATCATCATCATCAACTGATGGTATAATAATAATTTGTTGAACAGTTTCCGTCCATCCATCCTATCATAGTCCTTATTTGATGAAAAATGCATTTAACAGTTAATAATGCCATTGCGACATTCTGACCAGTTTCCAATGCTCTTTCTAAAATTTACGTAAGTTTTTATAGATTTTTCCCACTCGGTTCCAATAATACTTGATAACTTATCACTCGCAATGTCTATGATTTTATGTTGATCTTGTTCGGTATTTAAAGCCTTTGTAAATTGCTTCACAGTGTTCGAAACCTGCACATAATGGAATTGATTCGATGCAAGGATTATATGGTCAGGAGTAATATACTCCTCTCCATCTTGTAGCAAGGATTTCCAGCGTAGTTCATTTTTTGACTTTGCAGGAAAATGTTTAGTTTAGATATAGTGGAAGATAATACAGTCTTGTTGAATATTTACGAACCCAGTGATCTCAAAAGTACCGCTTAGCTGTAAACGAAGCCAGAAAAAGCGAATAATAAGTGAACTAGTGTTTGAAAACGGCTTGTAGCAACTTTTGTTCTCCTTCCATTCCCAACATATAATCGATATCATGTCGCCGGGAAGCCTGAACTAAAGATTTAATTTTATTACTGGTGATTCTCTACCAATACACTGGTTTCTATTTTGAAACTTATCCAGACTGTTAATTGGATCAGGGTAGTCATCCATTTTTTCAATGTCATTAAACACTTCTGTAAAACACTGTAATCCCATGTCAAGCTCCAGCAGTCGTACATGTATCGTTGTAACATGAACGATTGTTTTTTACTATTTGCTTCATGTACACACCGATGACAGTAGTGGTAAAGATGAGGGTTGAAAAATATATCGTTAAAACAAACTTGTTTTCTTTTACAAGCTACACAAATAAGATTGTCCCTTTCACTTTGCCGAATAAAATAATTATCGCAACACACAACTAGATTGGGGTCCAATTTCATTCTTTAAATTTACAATCCTCTCGAAATGTAAAATCCGAGCCCGAAATCTAATATTGTCAATTCGTTTGATTTCTTAATAAGGCTTTCGATATTTAATTTGGGCAGTAGTATTTTTAAACACAAACAGTCACTTGTCCGAAATGCACCTTTTGTCCGTCAATCAACGGCAAATCAGCATTCATAATCGGTAAAGTAATTGTTTGTTTTTATTACACGATCTAATGTTCTTTCTTTGTGGAAACACTCCCACCACAAGACAATCCCTCCACCACTTGCTTAACAGCATTTTGACTTCTAATAGTCTCACTGTTTTTTATGTTTGGAATTCGCTGCATTGCTAACTTTTTCTTGGTGACAACTTGATTCACCGGCAGTTGGACTTCTACCATTTTACAATCGTGATGTACCTGAGGCATTGACGATGAAAGGTCTTGAATTAGCAAAAGTTCTTTACCATGAAGGTTTGTTACCAAATTCAGCTCTTCCGAATATTCCATTCCCTTCAAAAGCTGCATAGAAATAGGATATTTCTGGAGATATAATATAAGTAATTTGTCGTTTTTATTTATTTATTCGTTCCAGCCCACAGAGTTGTCTAAAACTCTCCTATGACAACTAATTATAGAATATTTAACCATTAAATTATTAGGAATCAAACCCTATTAAATTGGCTCGTAATAAATAATATTATTATAATGTTAGTTTGAATAAAAAACAGTACCTCCTATTGTGTAGAATCCCAATTTATTCATACGTAATTGTTGTAAGTTTCCGATGCCAATTATATCTCCTCCATCTCTCCGTTCGGCAATAAACACAACTTTCTTGTTGGAAAGAGGCAGATAATTGAGAGAACCGATGCTGCAAATTCCCTGGTAACATTTTTAATATATCAATATAAATCTGTTATACAGATTATAAATTTACCTTTATCAATTACAGTTGGTGAGCGAGTGACGGAGTAGAAGTAGTGGATTTGGTCACAATTGGTGTATTTTGAGTTGATATATCCTCTTACTTCTTTAAGTCTGATGTAAGAGCAGGTCCCTTGAACATTTTCCACATTATTACTATTAGGCTGCACTTGTACAGATATTAAGACCGTTGTTGTTCACCAACCCAGTGGAGCAGGCCCTTGAACATTTTCGACATTATTACTATTAGGCTGTACTTGTACAGGTATTAAGACCGTTGTTGTTCACCGACCCAGTATCTGTGTACTTTGAGGATACCTGCTAGTAGAAGGTCACCAGCTGTAGGTCTTACAGCTGAAAAAGTTTGTCAGAGACTTATTTATTGTTGGCCTAGGTTTTGACAAATTTTTTGGGTCAGGTCCCTTCCACAGATACAGAAGAACAATAAAAACAGGTTTTTTTACTTTCTTGTGAACACTTGTGGCCTCAGCCGCTTGTTCTCTATGTCTACCTATGCTACTTTGTTTTGGCAAAAGGCTGCGACTTATCTTCAGTGTCTCTCATAATATATGGCAGCATTCTTCTTGCGGATCTCAGCCCACGGCTTGCCCACATGTCTTCTAATTAAACCGATTGCTGGTTATGCCCCCTCACTTTGACAATGCTTTGAATTCAATCAAATGCTGGGGCAGTATGATAAAAGTATCAAATTCTGATGTAATGGAATTTATAGCTTGGATTTAGCGTAAACCATTAGAAACATTTGAGATGTGTACATTCTTGTAGGTTGCTATCTGTACACACTTTCTGGTTCGTTATATACACTCAGCCTTCGAGAATGGAGTCAGAACGGATTCAATCTCACAAAAACATAAAAGATGGAGTACATTCATCTAAATTAACTTTAAACTAAGGCGTTGTAACATAAATCAAAGGTAAAAAGCCTTGTTACCTGAACTATTAGATTCAGCCAATGCTATTCCACTGTGTAACAACTTCCTTGGAAAAGTAAGATTGTATTTAAATGTTATTGGTTTCCAAAATTTTATTATAGTAATACTTACATAACCACCAAACTCCGACCATTGTGGCTGGTGATAATCAAGTGGCGGATTTTTAGAATGGGATAGAATTTTGGTTAACATTGGCTCTTTGTGCTAAAAAATTTGATTTAGAATATACAGGAGATTGTTAGTCATTGTTCGGGTGTTTAAAAATTAGTAACTGTCCAATTACTAGATCGAATTTGATTAAATTAAGTTTGTTCGAAAGCTAACAGTCTAGAAAGAGGAACCCATGCAAAGAAAAAAATTATCAATGTTTATGGAATGACCCATACGAGTTTTCTCGATTTTTGTAAAAATTAACATGGGGCACGATAGGCGGGATTTTTTTAAAATAAAGAAGCTATTTTTTTAAATAAAAATAAAAAAGCCAGCTTTTTTTCAGAAAAAAATCAGATTTTTTTCAGAAAAACGCTTTTTTTGTTGAAAAGCCAGCATTTTTCAGAAAAAGCTAGCTTTCTTTTTTTTCAGAAAAATCCAGCTTTTTTCCAGAAAAAACGATTTTTTCAGAAACTGTCTGCTTTTTTTTCAGAAAAAGCCAGATTTTTTCAGAAAAGTTGAATTTCGAATCGTTTCGACGAGATTTATTTTTCGTTGCTATGAGAATCCCGCCTATCATGCCCAATGTTAATTTTTACAAAAATCGGGAAAACCCGTATGGGTCAAGACCCGAACAATGGCTAAGAACACCCTGATAACTGCTGGCAAGATTTTTTCATTTGCATAGATGGGTGCCAGAGTGGTACCGCGGAGCGCGTACCACCGGTGGTCTTTAGCCTTACTTCTGGTCAGTGGTTCGAATTTTTTTGGTGGTCAGTTTTTGGTCGGTCTGATTTTTTTGTTAATGGTCTAGCCTATTGTTTTGTACTAATTGGTCGTTTTCCTATTTTTTACGGTAGTTAGGTGCCGTTTTGTATATGGTCGGTGGTCTGATATTATATGGTTGCCAGCCGAGGGTCTGATTTGGTAGTTGGTGGTCTGCGCCCATCTATGATTGTCTGGATTGAGATTAGAGATCTCTTTTCGTTTAGTAAACCCTGAAAAACCATCTGTTTACAAAAAACCTCACATCTAATTTTAACTTCCAACCATGCAATGTTAATTCGCACTCTGCTTTCATCAAGCACGAGCAGTATTATAATTTAACTTTGAGGTTTTTATTGATTTAATATTGTGGCAACATATCCATAGGTACATATTTCCAGGGGCTTATTTATCGTAACATATTTTTTGTGACCATATTTATCAAGGGGACATTTACCATCGCATATTAATCGGGTACATTTACCGCGGAGACCGATTACCGGTACACATTTTTTGGTACATCTTTGTAAAGGAGACATGATCATTTTTTTATCGGAAAAGGCATGCCGGCTTGACCAGTACATATTTATTTATCGGTTACATATTTACAACGCGAATATATTTATTCCTTACAACGGCAAGTGGCAGAAGTTAATAAGTACGAGTCAACACACAGTAAAAATACCTTTATGAGGCAAATAATATAAGCGCCTCCCAGGAAGATTTGGCCAAGTTATGCTGTCACAATTATAATCTGAAAAAGTTAAAATCTAATCAATTGAATATTAACACAGAAGAAGGAAGTGAACTGTCTAACATACATATTTTAATTCTTGTTAGAATCAAATTACCTACTTTTTGACAATTTTAATCTGTTTTATTCTGGTCCAGGATTACTTAAATCTCATCCTCCGAGCGATCCCAAGCCAAAAGTTTATTCATATTATGAACCTCGGTTGTGCTCCATCTGTCCATTCCAGTCAAAGGTCGAATTTTCTTAGAAGGGGACTCTTCTGACTCAATATTTTCATCCTCTTCTAATATGTTCTTATCCTCTTTCATCAAATTGTTTTTATTTCCTTTCTTTCCCCGTTTTTCCGGATCAACCTTATTTGTGGAGTTTCCAGATTTTGCGGATTTGGATCTCCCAGCGCTGCTTTTTATAGGCTTTGACGATGAGCCGTTGCCTTTCTCTTCAAATAGAATGACATTCATATTGTCTTCCTCGACCTTTGATGAAGATCCTGTACTCTTTCTTGGATTTTCTGAAACATGCCTTCCTTTTGGCTTAGCTGATTTCGGTCTTTCTTTACTGTAAGGATTCTTAAGAGGAGATTCTTGGTTTTCATCGATCTTCACAGTCACATGCTTTTTCGGAATTATTCCGATACCTTCTTTCTCTATATCCGAAGTTTTCAGTAATGTTTTTGGGTTATCAGGCGATTGCTGATCATCAGGCTGATACGCCGAGTTCACATGACCGTCTGATTTTTCCGAAATTTTCTTCCGACTTTTGATGCTCTTCTGTCCAGTAAAAGATGGAGAGCCACCACCACCTTGGTCTTCATCAATCTCAGTATCCGCAGCGAGGCTTTCCTTGGACGAAGTCAAATTTACTGAGTCCCCTGCTATAGATCTTCTCCTGGAGGATTTACTCTTTACATGGAACTTATGATTGTAGTTTACATGACAAATATCTCCGTCACTTTCATCCGAGTCGAGACTCACACGAATGAGATCTTTTTTATCAGAAAATATAATTATTTTCGGTCTGAATCCAATCTTTGATTTACGTGGCCGAATCTTCTGACCCATTGAACAGGTACCGTTCGCATTGACTGGGAATGTTGGGGATGAAACTACGGAGTTGTAATCCGGTGGTGGTGGTAATGTCGGTAAGATGGGGGTTGAGGATGCCTTGGAATTGGATGGGAGAGCGGTCAGCTTAGGTGGACTATTAACACCAGGGCCGGCTAAAGGTTTAGCTGGACTGGAGCCATCGACTGGAGCTAATGTTGGGGTTGCTAGTGGGGATAAATTGTCGATTCCCATTGCATTTGGAGATGTGCCTTTCAGATTTTCAAAGTTGAGATCGTTAGTCAATGCCAGTGGTAGGGGTGGGATTGGATCTTTCTTAGTCAATCGGTATGGGTCTTCCATGGATTGTTGTCTTGGCCTGAGAAATGAATTTTTCATAAAATGGATTTTTTTAAATTGTAGTTGAGCGTGTATACGAATTTTAAAAGTTTTAGGAAACTAAGAATAATAGGATGTGTATACTGTATTTAAAAATGCATACGATCTATTCTGAGGTGTACATATGGACGGCCGTTGTCCCCACATAAGCTGTCTCATTTCCTCTCCAGTCATTTTCCTCTTTTTCAATGCAGTGATCGTAACCTTTCCAACTCTCTGTAAGTTTCAATTCAAATCAGGAAAAAATGCAATTAGAAAACAAAACCTTAAAATAATGTTGGGTTTGTATTGAACTCCAGTAATGACAGACTACAGACCTTCCAATTAGCAACAGCTCCTTTCCGTTGCTTAGCTCTCGTTTTGCTCTTACTCTTGATTACCATAACCCCCCGAACTTCGTTGGACAAGTCCGTCCCAGATAATTTAATGGAGTACTCCTGAATATATTGCTGAGCGTCTGCTTGACTTACAGCATTTTCTAGGGTCACCACAATCTTAGCCCACTGTCAAAATTAAAGTTTAGATTTAATAATATTTATAGTTAAATAACTAACCTTGACTCAAATAATTCACTCAAAGTCAAATATAAGAGTTTTTACTTATTCTCTTACCTGTTTGACCCACTCTTTTTCACTCCGTTCAATAACTTGGGAATATGTATTACCCATCATGGCGATTAACATGTTGAGTAGAAGAATCGGAACCATGATCATGAAGATTATGAAGACAGTCTTAGCCGCATTGGGATATGCAAGAGCACTGAGGTCATTGTACTACAACAAAAGTATTATTAATAAAAATTAATACTAAATTAGAATTCAATTGTTGGCAATATTTGGTTGGGTATATATTTCTATAATTGGCTGCAATAATAACTTTGTCCATAATACTAGAGTGTTTAAAGTTCTAAATATTAAAAGTCTGTATAAGTATTGTCCGTTTAAAATTGGAAATGGTATTTAGCTTGAATTAGATAAATGGGAGAGGCCAGGAATAGTGGAGTTGAACATTTATTTTGTGATACATACTTCAGGAAAGCCATAAAATAGTTTGTTTAAAAATTACATTGTAAGATCCAAGGGTCATCTGGTACATAGCCATCCAGGTCATGTCAAACTCCGCAAAGAGAGTACCGTTCTGCTCCGGGTGCCCTTTGTAAAGGTAAAAAAATGACTGGGAAAAGGCGAGGAGAAAAATTCCGTAGATTATCCCGAATGTCAACATGTCTCCTGTAATCATACTGTAGACCATTGTAACAAATGGCCCTGTTAACTTTATAGCCCTGAAAAAATCAATATCATCAAACTTATTGTTAGTCTACAAATAATTTGTGTATGTAACTCGAAATCAGTAATCCTGTCCCGAATTTTAATAATATATCTTCATAAATACAATCCACCGATTATGACTTACCCTGCAAAGAACATCATGAAAAACCAAGAGAAGACCATAGTAAATGCCAGCAGAGACTCTTCCATCTGGAGATTACCACTCATTCGAAAAGGAATACAAGACAGTATCAGGAAATTCGCCACCAAAAATAATGCTTTCGGTGGGGCGTGTGTCTGGAAGTCAAAAGTTCAAAAAATAGTAATTGGCCAAAAACAACTCCCAAAATATCGTTTTAAAAACGGCTTCAGTACCAATTGCCTGAGAAAGGTGAAGAGTCCCTGATTTTTAATTTCCTCCCCTTGCTGTACGATAACAAAGCTGAGGCACCCCCCGACCGTCCCGAGCTCAAAGATCATTCGAATAACATCCGTCGCATCTGTCCATTCTCGAAGATCTTTTTTCCTGTCTTTGGGGCGCAAATAAACTGCCATACTCATTGCAATAAGGTGAACAAAGGCGATGGATATTCGCTTCAGAAATTGACGCTGCGCAAAGGTCTTCCATTTCTCTTCGAGGAGACGCTGGATGATTCCACCTTCCAACATGTCCAAGTGCTCCTCCTTACTTCCGGCAAGGATCATAAATAATGCCGAATTCCAATCTGCAAAAAAAATTCAATTAGCAAGATAAAGCTATGCATTCAAATTAGACTCACTTGTCTTTCCGTCTGGCAAAATCGTATCCAGCGCATTCAATGGATAAGCTGAGCAAGTGATATTACTGTATCTCCAAAACTCCTTGCAACTCTGCTCCAACATTTCCCGAAAAACACTGGCTCGACCTAGTCGGCAAGCCAAGGTCAGTGGGGTCAACCCTTGGTGGTTTACTATATTATTACTTGCACATGTCTTTGGATGTCTGAGGGCGTAGCCGTACATCCCCTAGATCGTTTTTAAAAGAAATTGTATTGAATCTTAATAAATTCTTTGATCTTTCTAGGTTGATGTAATTTCTTAACTCACAAGCTGATCAGTCACCACGACCATGTGGAGGATAGCATTTCCAAACGAGTCTTGATTGTCGGGATTAGCATCATGATCGAGGAGGAGGTTGTACACCGTTTCGTTATTGACACAAGCTGCCCATGCCAGTGGGTACTCACCAAGATATGCAAGCCCTTCGTAATCTGTGGATTTCCATGGAGGGATTCTCTGCTGATCTCGGGGTAAGAAAAAGCTTCCTGAAAATGAATTTGAATTAATTGATGTCAAGGGTCATGGTGAAACTTTTAAAAAATTACCAATAGCCCTTTGCTCAATAAATGCTCCGCTCTCTACTAGAAGGTGGACGAGGTCGTTGTTGTTATAAGCTATGGCTAGGTGCAAGGCAGATGCCCCTATGAAATTGAATGATAAATATTTATATGATTGTATTTGATTATTAAAATAGATAAAGGATGCTACCAAGATATTCTTCTCCTTCAACAACATCCACAGCCTGTCTGGGAAAGCATCGGAGTAATATCTTGGCTAATTTGGTATGGATGCGGGTGTCTGAAATGATTAGCAAGTGCAAGAGTGTTTCCCCCAGAGAGCCGCGGTACTGCATTTGCCAGCAAGCATCATGATCCTCCCATTTTCCTAAGGGGTCAAAAATGCTCGAAGGTTCCACAGGGATGACCACCTTACAAAATACAAACGGAAATTAAATGTTTAATTCAGACACTGTAATTCATCTCAAGGGTTCCATTTTCAAGATTCTAAATATGAAAATCATACATGCTTAACATTTCGAAATTTCCACCGCAAGTACTCAGTCCTACTGATGATCTGACCCTTGCCATCTTTATACATGAGAATCCCGAACTGTTCCCTTACAAGTTTCTCGACCTCTTTACCTCCTCCCATATTGTATGCATCGATGAGCTCTCCTCCCTTCTTGTAGTTGGCCAACTTGTATAAGAGGCAGTCATCGTCATTCGACGACTTGATTAGAGCAAAAAAAAGTAATGTAATTGAATATTTTAATCCTCTTCCCCGGTTATACACGTTGGAAATATATAAATAAATACATACTTGTGATATCACTCGATCCAAAACGGAGCCTGGGTTGATGGTATGACCTCCAAGTAGATTCCCCATTTTATATTTAAGAAATTGTAGTTTGTGAATTTATTCTTAGGTGATGAGGTTAATTAATTAGTTATTTATAATTTATTATAGTAGTCCTTACAACTCTATTATTTGGGTACAATGGAGGTGGGGTTCAGCAATATTGACACAGTACTTTTATAGTAATCTATGACAATATTGCTAAGCTGCAACTTAATTGGACCCAAATTGTAATGACTACTATAATTATATACTCTATTTAATTTTAAGTTTTATTTATAACTAGCAGTACGGAATTTATATTCTGGACGATTGTATGAATTTTAAAGGTTTTGGTTTATTCTTTTATCCTACATCGGTATGATGGTACCAACGTTTTTATTTCGAAATTATTGTAATTATATGAAAAGGTCGACAGCAATTTATGCAGCTACGTTGGATTCAAGCGGCCAGGGAATGGCTCAAGGATTCAATAAGGTGATACTAAATTAGGTAATAATCCATAAGAATGTTTTATCAATAAAAAAAGTTTGATCAATTTATATGAAATAAGAGCCTTTGATACAATCCAGATTCCATTCTTATTCCCTATACTTTCCGAAGAATCTATCATATTCAGACCCACGACAGTATGCAGTACAATCCTAATCAGCACTTTGTAACTCAATCAGCAATTTATTTAGCATATACTCTTACTAACCAGCGATCATTCGATCTAGTGTCTGGAACATCTGGAACTTCATTAACGACTTTAATTAATAACGGCTTTTTAGTTTGTATGTATTTATTTCTGTATACATTGCCCATATAGCATTACAATTTATTATCTACGCAAGTCTATGACTATTTGAGTTCAGGAGTTACAATAAAAGGCCAAAAGCAGCATGTCGTATCAGATTCATTTAGAATGAAAGATTAACAAGTTGATAACACAAATCAAATGAATAAAAAGGTACTAAAACGAATTAACGAGTTGCAAACAATTTTAAATTCCACTCATCCATTGATTCTGGGTTAACTCAGGAGCATTTTCCCAAACCCCAACCAAATTAGAAGCTTGAGGGATAGTCGTCTCCTGAATGTTTTTCATACTCTCTGCTAACTGGGATTGGAACGTGTCGTAAAAGGTCCTTGCCATTGAGAAGGCCCCCGAGCCCATTGACAAGGCCCCCGAGCCCATGGTCCTTGCAATCCTCATGGGGGACAAGTAATACCGGATCCCATGTGGCTCCTCTTCCTTCCTGGCATCACGGAACATTCCCCGGAGGCGGTTCAAAGTGGAAAAGGCTACCACGGCCCCAACAGGACCAACCGATTCCGCCATTTCGGGCTCATAAGGCTCGTCATTAATTGTGTCAATCGTTATGCTCGGCAGTTCTTTAAGGGCTGGAGAGGCTGAGGCATTTTGGAATGATAAGGCTATGGCGAGGGTTGCCACTGAAAGGGCTACGAGGTATTTCGTTTCCATGTCTTTGCTGATTTTTTAGTCTGAATGAGCTGGATCTGTTTAGCAGATGCTAATTTTTAATTCCGACTAACACGAAGGATTGAGTGCAACTAAAAATATCAATTAGCTTCACTTATTGAAAAATCCCGAAAATATATAGATTTAAATATTTTACTCAATATCCTTACCTGAAAATAGTAATTTTAAAGAAGTATCCAACGACAGACGCTTTCTTCTCTTCCGCTGTAAAGAAATTGAGGAAATCTCTCGAGAGTGTTTCTCATCAGAACTCTCAAATGATTTTGAACCGGTTCGTCAAAATAACAATTTCATTTATTCTTAAAATTTACAACTCTTCCCTGCCATGAGAAATCCAAAAGTCGTAAAGAAAAAAAAATCACCCTTAAGCCTCTATGATTTTAATTTTTTTTGACGTGTTCAATCCTTTATAAGCACTATATAAGCCTATCCCCGTAACTTGTAAACAGTATGGTATTGGAGAGTATACCTGAGGATTTTTTTAGCACCTACTATCGTAAAAAAAGTACAATTTGTAATACCGTAAAAACATACAGCACTTTCGATTTCCAATGACATTTAACACAGCCATCCACAGGTATCATAACATTATTACAAATATGTAACAACCAACATAGTATTGCGAGAACTTCAGAGAAGTCCACCCAACCGGTTTCGATAGAGTCATAATATGAAAAAATTCCACAGACCAGAAGGAGAGATTCTCAAGAAATTATTTAAAAGCCAAAGGGTTAACAATCATCCTGATAAGGGCTTGGCAGTCAAATTTGCATCCTCTAACATTACTTCCTTCCTGAAATTATTGGAATGTTTATGATGTAAATTGTTAATAGTAGTCAATTATGAGGTTATGTATAATATAAGGGTTATGTACAATGATTAATTCATTATTGTGGGTATTTTAATGTTTCTAGTTATGCAATTGACATCCCTATTCCCATCTTGAAATCAGACGCCGGGATGATTAGCTAACTTGGTGAGGTTAGGTTCAAGAATGTTAATTTGTTGTAAAGGGACCTGTCTGTATCTTGTTCATTTTGTTGTGTTGAAGGGAAAATACTGCCATGACTTCCCGATTTACTTAATATTGTTTTTATTAATTTGATTTTTAAATTTGCAAGAATAACAGATTCCTGAATTTTCATAATAATTTACTAGCATGTAATTTCAGAAAAAATCCTGTCACTTTTATAAATCATCAAGTTCAAGCTGAGAATAGATTAATTCTACAATGATTTTACTTTTTAGATAAACGTTTAAAATTAAAAAAAATGATGTTAAAAATAGATACATTGTCTCACAAAAGTACACGTTAACATTTTTATTTGATTATCTCAAATAGAGAAAGTAAAAAGTGATTGTTTAAATGATTGTTGGTGATCAATGTAAATATAAGACGTAAATTAATCAGACAGATGGTCACGACAAAGGTTCACTCCAGTGGTAATAGCTTGGCAATAACCAGAGCAGCATTCAGTTGGTGCGTGACAGAGCTGATTGTTTGGCAAACATTCCTCCTGTACAAATTGTCAGTATATCAATTACAAAGTTTAAAAAACTAGTATTCTTTACTTTTTATGAACTTCCAGTATTAAGTGACATGAATAGGTGATTGGAGTTTTTAAAAACTGACCTCTTGAGCATTGGCAGCAATTATCAACATGGAGAACGACAGCACAATCGTAACGAACAAAATTGATCGAAACATCTTAAAAGCTTTGAACAAAATCCCGAGGAAAAACGGCTTGTGGAGTGTTTCAAGATCAAGCTTTAATGTACTAATTTAGAATGCTGCAGTGAGCTTATATTTCTAAGCCGTGCTGGGTTGGCATATTTCAAGTACACTTGAATGTTGTTTTGCAACTGTTATTTCAAATTAATCAATCCTAATTAATTTAATCAGCAAATAACAACAGGAAAGCATACCTGTCAAACTATTATCACTTGTATGAACACAAATCTTCATTGAAAGTAACGATTTCAATATGGGTAAGAGCTTATAGGAAGGCCGTTTCTTTGTCTGCCTGTCCCAATGATAACACTGACAGGGGGAGGGTCACCAAATTCAATTAGGAGGTTATCATGGATAGGGTAGTGACTCTTAAGAGTCATTTGACCCTAGCGCTAAATTCTTCATTAAATAAGGATGAGGTTAAAGTGAAAAATGGGAGAATTCGACTAAGGATTTACCATGGTGGTCATCCGTAGGATTTCCCCTCTAAAGATTAGCCGACAAATTTTGCATGCAGATTATGGCACATTCTGTAGAACACAATATGAAATAAACTTTAGTACGGGATAAAAGGGGCCAAAGAACGACCTATGGGGAGGGGATCGACAGTTGTGACCTGTAAATACGTAGGGCGAGCCTTTTCGTTGCTGCTTGGAGTAGGTTAGGGTAAAGTTAAGCACAAAATCAATTCAAGTGGTTGGTGGTTATCATCTTATCATACCGGACTGATATTGGGCAAATGAAACACCTACAATTAAAACCTAAATAAATATCTACTACTACAATACGAATAAATTAAAGCAACATTATTTATCATTTAAAAATAATTAAGCATCACGGCCCCTTGAACTCTGCCTTAGAGTCCCCTTGAATAAACTCTGAATCCCAACTCACAAGCCTCGTTCCTTCGTTTCTTTATAAATGAATCTCTCGAGGAGATGAGATGAAGGAAGAGGGAAACGAGTAGCCAAACCTCCCAGAACAGGAGCAGTAGATTTGTGGATTGAGAAAGAGGCTGGTTTATGGAACTTTTGATGGTGAAAGGGTTGAGTCGGTGTTTGTGAGATAAGACGGGAGATACGGCGAGGCCAACCCAGTGGGCTACTACCCCAACCTTTTGTGGTGCGGAGAATGTGGCAGTGCGGACCACAATCACTGCCATCCTCAACCGGAGATCGTACTCTACTTACCGACTCCTCTCGAGCTCTCTATTTCATTTCTTGTATCATCTTTTCAAACCACTTTTCGCCACAAAAGCTCCTAAATTATTGAACTTGGAATAAATATCTCGTACCAACGACCAAACAATTTTAGCTATTCCGACTTCTAGATTACATCATTTCTTGATTTAGTTCAGAATGGGATTTGCCCATCTGTATTATATGATTATTTTATCACAAAACATTGTCTTATGGTTTCGGAGAGTTTTCTAATCCTAGTAATCTGATATGAACCAAAGGCTTGATTGCAATTAATTAAGAAATCGAAAGGGAGGTTTCATTTCAAATACAGATGAAACAGCTTTTGAATTTGCGACAAATACATGACAATTTTTTTACCCATTTTCGGACAACATTAGTATCGAAATTAAGCTAACATGAAAAAGCTTTAAAAGGGAGTAAATTAAAACTTTATGCAATCAATGATTTAATCAATGCTATCGTGTGAAAACTATTGTACACGTCATGTTTGCTAGGAAATTGAATTGATGAAAAAAATTATGTCAACATTCCACGCAGTTAAAATAGAAAATGATTCAGGATGGAAGTTAATTGGGTAAAAAATGCTTTGGATTAGTCCAATCTGGCCTTAACACATATGGGATTACATTTTTTGTTGACAAGTCCTGGATAAAGGAGCTGACAAGTGGCTTGACAGGCATTTGATTCAGCCTCTAATTTTGCTCTTCTGCTTGGATTGAGTACTCTACGAAACGGGTCTCTTTTCTAACTTAAGCCTTCTTTTCCATTCACACTGGTTTCACACCTCCCCAAGCAGACCTTACTTTTCCCATGAAATGATGTTATTAAAGATTTTGTAGAATCATTTTGAGCATAGTCCTTCCTTTACATTATAATAATATTTGATGTCAGACAAAAATATGACAAACTTTTATGGACGTAATACTACAGATAATTATGTAATGTATGATAGTCATGTACTTATATGATTTATTTATATGTTAGTGCATATAAATATGTATATACTCGCATGTAGTTTAGCCTGGAGGAACTTAAATTAAATTATCAGTCGACACTTTCAGTGTGATTTTTCACACATGCTATTAACTAAATTTAATTTAAAATACAAAAGCCAAAGCCCTTATTAATTGACAAAAGCTAATGTTATGCAAAACAATTTTTTCCAATCACCAAAAGAGCTTCCGTACGAAGTAATTTCCTTATGAATAGGGATTGAAAAGTATAAAAGCTTTATGAGCGCATTTTTGATTTTCAAACTGCCATTGGTCTTTGAATTGTGATCAGCTCAAGAACTTCAGACCCTGCCAAATAAAGATGAGAACTACTTTCAATTCCCTTTCATTTTTTGTAACAATCAGTTTCTTTGTCATATTCTCAATTCAAGGTTTTAAAACAGAGACATCATCCTCGACTGTTAAAGGTGGTTAATTTTTGAATTTATAAAGATTTAGCAGTTAATTTTGTTCAGAGACATTAAATAATTAATTTGATATTGCAGTATGTCCAAACACAGAAAATATCCAATGCATACAATACTACGACCAATGTCAAGGCCACAATGACTGCGTCAGACCCGGAGAGAAATGCTGTCTTATTCAAGGATGCGGAAAGACCTGCCATGCTTAACGTTTTTGTCAATTCACAATAGATTTGAAAATTAATACAATATTGATTTAGTACTACTTAGTATTAATGATCAATTGCAAGATAATTGATAATAAAAATGCCTATAAGATGATGAAATCATTATACTTTACTTGTACTACGAGACCAATGCAGCAAAAAATGAAGATACTATTTAGAAAGAAAGCGTATTACGATTGTAGGATATTTTCGAGATCAAGATGAATTTCTATGAAATTTTTTTTTGAAAGTTTATTTTGATTTCGAAAATTTTTGGATTGTGCATTTAATAAGTGAAATATCAATATATGTAGTGCCATGTAATTCCATAAGAAATGTGTGCTAACACTTGTAGGAAGATAAAATGCACGACGACATAATGGACGAAATCATATTCTTTAATTTAAGCAATTCGCTAAAACTATTTCCGTAATAATTTCAAGGCATTTTGAAGATATGACGGTTTAAAAGTTTAAAAGTTAGTATAAACTCATCCTGTACTGTAAACTATTTGTTTATGAAACTAGCATAAATTATGATTACTACGAGCTATCGAGCAGAGGAGGTGGAACTTTTTTGTTACTTTTAAACTTAATGGAAGTTTCCGGATTTAAAAATCAAATCAGTTCTGGTCTCTCTATCCCACAAGAGAAAACTATCTTGAGGCCAATTGTCCTCTCGGACCTTCATCTCACCATTCTCCCCGATAAAAGGTTCTACTGGAGCACCTCCGTTTCGGAAGTAGTAAATCCTATGGAACGGGATGTCTTCTCCAGGGCAGAAGTCTTGGTATGGAAGTTCACACATGCCGAGAAATCTGTCTTTGTATCCAATATAAACGGAGAGCAAGTCTACCTGGACATTGGACTCAATTTTTATGGATGCCGAGTCCCATTTAAGTCTGTCGTACACATCCTTAGATGTTCTTAGTTTTGGTTTCTTATCCGATGGATTACGGAAAGGATGGGGACGAGACTTGCGTGTGGGTACTTCTCTGATGTCACAATTTGAAGCAGCTTCGTGTTCCTTGTCACTGGAACTTGAGTAACTGTCGGATTTTTCAAACTCTAAGGGATTTGCTTGTAATTCAGCTCTGCTTGAGACAGGCTCTGTATCTGCAATTCACAATAAATTTTTTAAAGAAGAAAAAGACATTCGATTCAACATATTATGTTTATAAAGTTAAGGGATACATTTTTTATACCATATTTATCTTTGGAACTCGTAGCCATTACGAATCTTTAGCTAGTAATTAAGTTGCAAATAGTAATAGTCAAGAACAGAAATTGTGATTGTATTTATTTGGATATCTATAGATCAGGAATTCAATTTTCCCCTTTTTAGATTAAACTGACTTAATGTTTAGAGAATTAATTTAAAGTCCCCGTTATTTATTTGGATTTCAGTAAGTCAGTATTTATGAGAACGAGTGAGGTTTGTTTATCACCTAACAGCAACTCAAATTATTGATCACCTCTTTTATTATGTTTGGACTGTGTGAGTCGCCTCTCCTACGTTTGCTAAACGAACATGAGAATTTTTTAGGATAGTATAGTAGGATAGTACGGCTGACGTTTTTTATATCTATTTAGTATGGATGCATAATTGGGAAATACTTTTGAAGCATATCTCGTGAGGTGGATCCATAGAAATAGAATGTTATGATTATGATGAGGTAGGACAGTAGAGAGGTTATATCTCTTATTCTATGACAGAGTAGAGCACGTCGGCTAATGTTGAATATCTTTTATAAGTTGGTTGCTTTTAGCCAACATATTAAGAAATTGTTGACTAAAACGTTGTTTGGTTTGTTAAACATCATTCAAATGAGCTTTTAAATTATAAGAGTATTATCGTTCTTAAGTGCTCAGGGAACATGATATTTATTGATAGTTGTAGGAGCAATGGAAAATGTTGATTAAAATAGCAGTTTTAATGACGAACTACGCAGTTTAGATTTCGGTATCAGAATTGTCGTCATCGTACTTTGGAATCCTTAAAGCTTGTATTCCGTAGGTTCTAAAATCATATGAAAATTAAATAGCAACAAATATCAAGGACACTAAATTATTAAATAAGTAATTCTCCTCACTGATTTCCAACATCTCCATGTCCATATATTTCCCCATCCACCTTCCCGAATCCTGGATTGTCGTATTCGAATGTGACCTCTTGTTCTTGGTACAGTTCGTTGTGCTTGACCTTCGTCTTGTACGTGTTTGCGGTGGCATCTGTAATGTCATAGTTGGGCTGGCCATGAATCATTTCTAAATACTTGCTGTCATCATTCCCTTTCTTGATTTTAGCCAGAACACTGTAGACTGGGTTCTCTCTGTCAAAGAACATCCGGTCAGAAGTAATTCCATCGACTACATTGTCGTCTTCGGGAGATACTGAGTCTCTGAAATTTTTAAAATTGGAATGGTTTCTTTAAAGTTTCAAAACCAGGTTGCTGCAACCCGTAAACACGATGTAATAAGAATATCTGCTAATTCAAGTCTCGAATGGATATTACTTGTGGTAATTATTTTCTTGTGAAACAGCCAACCAAGTCATGCAAAACAGCATGGCAAAGATCAATGTCAATCCTAACATAGCGGCCATCCAAACCCAAGAGTTCAACTCTGACACGGACTCAGGGGGAATATAAGGGCAGTATCCTTTGGCTTCGATTTGACGTGCTTTCTTGGTCCACATGTCCTCAAGTCTCTGAGTTGGCATGAGATAGCTGCCACTCTCAACACGAACTATGGCAAAGGTCACTTCCACACAGGATTTGTAGACGTCCCATAAGGGATCACAGTAGTGAAGGCCATTGCCAGTGGGAACGTTGATTTCTGTATAGCTTTTATAAGTATTTCAACATTAAAACTTGTTCGACGAAGCTTGATATTCATTATTAGATTGTCATTGGATTAGTAATGCTGTGTTTACTTTAAATCTGTCGTGAGAAATTCCATACACCCAATAGTTTCCCTGCAGTATTCTGTAGCGATTTCAGCAATCGAATGCTTGAATAAATCTTTCTCCACCAGGAACTTTTTGAAAATACAATATTTCAAAAGATAAGGTCATATCAACTAAAAGATGATAGAGAATTAAAAAATTAAAGTACTACCTGCTGTGGCTCGTTACAAGACAAAAATTTGGAAATATATACAGCCACTTGCGGCTCAGGAGTGTTTATCGTTGGTTCAGTTGTTGTAGTTGGTGGTGGTTTCCTCATCATGTCTGAATATTTTTTAAATCCCAAAAATATTTATCTTTCACTGCGATTAGTTATAATCAATCAAAGACAAAAGAAAACTCACCCAAGTCTCTAACACTAATATCAAATCCTGAAAAGTTATACGTCCCTCGATTGGGAGCATTCTCAGCATGGAAATAAATAAATGTTCCGTAATCACTCAAAATCTCGATGGTAGTATTGGCCTTCCAGGACAAGAGGAGCCCTTGATTGGAAATGATGGACTCATGGAGAAACGAAGGGACTTCATCAGTGCCATTATATTCTAGAATGCTCTCTTCAAAGGTCAGGGGTAGGTCAGAAATGAATAAAAAATCCCCACTCTGCCCGTCCAATTCGAAACTGTTAATATCTAAATGAATGCTGTGGTCGAATCTCCAAATTACGTCCAGTTGTCCCTCGTGATTTGGGTACAGTGACACATTGGACTGAATCGACTCCGTGTAGTTTGGTAAAAGAAATAAGGCACTCGAACTCGTTAAAAAATTAAGGGTCAATATTGAAATAGTGAATAATAAACTGGGCTTCATTTTTTAAATTTAAGGTTCAACCTCATAAATAATTTATTATATTTGAATTATTGAGGGTCGACTCACTCTTTTTGGAATGAATGCGAATTGAGCTAACTTGTTTATCCTTATCGATTGGATTTTCATACTGTTAATGATTCGTTATCAAGGTATTTGTAATCTTATCCGGGGGCTGATGTCGTCAATAAACATTATTTGTCGGGGCTAGATGTGAGGGAGTTTATATTGATTTTTAATAGATCACGTACGGCCATCATTTCCGTAACTGAAGAACGGGCAGAACATATATATAGCAATTAGGGATCATGGTCAGTTTTCCAAGGGGGTGCATTTATAGTAGTGTGTAATTTTCTTGTCTTTCAACTCAATAGACTCATTACAGATAAAGCAATTTTAACTTTTGTTATGGTATTTGTATTTTTATTTTATTACTTGGTCAAGGTACAGAGAGTTCCATTTTTGACATTGTTGACCCTTTTGTGTAAAAGTCTCTAATTTTGATGTGGATAGGTTATTAAGCAGAAAATCCATGTTAATTTTTTCGAATATCGGGAAAACCCGCATGGGTCAATCCTTTGCACTTTGAGAATTTTTTGTGTGAAAGGATTACTCCTTGTACAATGTTAGCTTGTTTTTTCATCAAAATCGGTCGCAGGGATCGATCGTTAGAGACTTTTAAAGACCTGGACAAATCATAAGAACACCCTGTATATTGTGGCTTATTTGTGGCTTTTGATAATTTTCATCGACATAAATGTCTCCAGGCATATTTGTCTTGGCATAAATATCGCATCTCCCTAGCGAATTCCTCTTCGACATATAAACGGAAATCGTCTTGAAACTATAGAAGGCTGTCTTCGACAATGTTCGCATTTATTTTCGACCCACTTATAATTGGAATTCTTATCTTCTGACATTTTTATTCTTTCAAAATTATAATAAATATCAAGATGTGTGTGTATTTTAGCAGATCTTTATCTGAAATTGGTAGTTGAGCACAAGACAAAACTAAATCCCGATCCCGAAAGGCTGATCACAACGAGCTATTAAGTGTTTGAGTTAGTGAAATTTTACTAAAACTTTGCACAAATAGACATTTATTTATTCCTTTTTGTAAATTATTGGACAATCCATTCGATCTTAAAGTATTAGGTAATTACAACAAATATGTGTATAATTTTCTCATTCTGCAGAGTTCACGCCGTCTTTTTATAACCAATAATGAAAAGTATGTGCAATGAGTGCAGAAGGTGCAGAATGAGTACAGTATTTTATTGCAATGCGACAGACATTGTTGGGAAATGGACTTTAGTCGTCCTTTTTATTGTAGTTGTGATAATACATAGAAATTAAGTGCACTTTCATTGCACCCGTCCGGATTAGGTAGGACAATTACGAAAGGTTAAACATCAGAGGTGGGGGAAGAATTCGTCCGTTCCAACGTGTAATGTACCTGACATTGAAGGGAATGTGGAGTCAAGGAAAATGGAACCAGCCGTCGGCAGGTCATAGGGGTCAAGTTTTTGGTTGCTAAGTTGAGGCCAAGAAGCGATCGAGCTTATTTCTAACTACAATAGTTTCTATCTATATTTTCTAAGTATTAGCTCGGGACTGGAAATTACCGATATAATATTGCACTACTGCATACAGAAGACAACAGATACTCAAGCTGGCTCTAGTCACACATTTCTAGCAATAAAGGTGCATAGTCCAATTCACTGCATGCTGGTTGTTCTAAAAAAAGGAAAAAAATACACAAATAAACAACGCGTCAGCAATTTTATGTGAACGATACAACAGGCAACTCAGGAACTGGAATTTTAATTCAGATTTTAATTGTTTTAATAATTCGAATCTTTAATTAGCGATTCCCAGTTTCCTGTTGCCTGTTGTTTAATTCAATTAATCATGCATTAGTTTACTTTAAAACTTAAAATTGGATTAGTGTTCTATTTTCAAGTTTAAAAATAACTCGAACCTTTGCTAACATCACTAAATACAATATACAATCGGCTAGATTGATCAAGCTTTTAATTCAAGCTGCTAATACTAGACCATTAGATGGACAGCTACATCAATATTACTAAGTGCCGGTTAGAGATTCAAAAAACTTGTCAGGTACACCCTACATATTTTTTTCTATCAAACAAAATTCTTACCGCACAGACACCTTGAATTTAGACCTAAAAATACTCAGTTAATACGTGCGACACTTTCTACTATGGCCTAAGTGACTGGTTATAAGTTACAAGTACCAATAGGTACTTTTGAATGACTAGACTTGTGAGTTACTAAATGACTGAGCATTCATTACATGTGTTCTGGATGATTTCGGATGGCATCGATTAACTGGGGAGGCTTCAGTTCTCCAATACAAATACGGTGGACAGCCGTAAAGAGAGGAAATCTGAGAATAAAATTGTTTAAAAGATTTTTAGTTGTTCATACAGAAAAAAGTTAAATAGAAACGTTAAAGTTCATTTTTACTTGGCTTCCAGCCCCCGTAGTTTAAGCATGTGATTGACCTCTGCCGCTGTCATGGGTCCTTGCAAACGCTGCCCATTCAGCATTTCCTTCTCAAGTTCTTCCATAGGCTACGGATTACAAGCCCATTGTTTTATAAACACCAATTACATTGCAATGCATTATTGCTAGAGAATTTTCGGAAATAAAATTACTTTTCCAGTTCTAACAAAGGCCTCGGATACTTTCCTATTTCGTCCACCGTAACAAGTAGTGATCAAATCAGCCACACCACAGCTTTCCAAAAATGTTGACAGTTGGGCAGTATGACCATAAAACTCCTGTCAAGAATAAAACATTTAAACCGTTAAATACACCTGTTTAAAAATAACCTGATCAGTACGGTTACAAGCAAAGTAAAACTTACCTGTGCAAATCTGACCATTTCCATGAGCCCTAATCGGATAACAGCCGCTTTAGTATTGTCACCAAATTCTAAGCCATCAATAAATCCTGCACCAACACCAACGATATTCTGAAAGAAATCCATTTGCAAATTTTAATTGGTTTTTGGACTATGAAATTAGCTTTTCAGTTTCCATCATCGATTACTCATACCTTTAAAGCACCACACATCTCAACCGTTTCCACATCATTCACAACAACCACTCGGAAGTCATCCGTCTGAATAAGCTTATGAAGAATCTTCCCTTGCTCAGGATCATGGGCACCTGTATAAAAAATTAATCATCCATTAACCAATTTATTCCTAAGCTCACCAATTAAATTCGTATTGCATTAGATGATAAAACAACAACAGGATGAAACATACCAATTGTCGTCTCGCTGAACTTTCCATTGGCGATTTCTCCAGCCAAATTAGCCCCCATTAACACATTACATGGGATTCCGAGAAATTTGGTAATGATGTGAGATATCAACTCGATTCCACCACCTTCAGCTACGTCAAAACCCTTAATTGGCAGAGAAAATAAATATAAGTACAATTAAGGGAAAAATCAATACACTGGACTCCTATCACTCCAGGGTTAGCTCAGTTGAGCTCGTGCAATCCAAGGAAAAAAATAAGCCCTTGAAATGACACTTTACTGAGTCTGTTTAAAAGAACCATCAGTTTGTTGACTCAATAACTTATTGTCCTTCGATGGAGACTAACATAGATTGGACAAAAATAATTTGATAAACTATCAACACGTGAATCAAAAGAGGATTGTACTAATTGAGTCGAGAAATTAAAGGTAACCTTGATAAGAGACAAGCCCACTGCCCCTGGTTTTATTTTCCCGACCAAGGGTTGGCAAGTGTGTTTGATGAACTGGTGAGGGAGGACGAAAATGAGGATATCGGCATCCTTCGCTGTCTCTAGTACATCGGGCACGGCTACCTAAATTAAAATCAATGCTTTAAACTTTAAAGTAATGCTAATTTTCGTTTGTAAATTCTAAAAGCCAACTCACAACATTCACAGGTAACTTGTGACCCGGGAGGTACTTGGCATTCTCATGATCCTGATTGATAATCTCCGTCAACTTCCTACCATCAACCATCTCCTCATAAACATACATCTTCACCTCCTTATCAAAGACATCCGGGTACTTGGCAGTATTGGACCCCACGATTTTGCAGATGGCTGAGCCCCTTTAATAAATGCAAAAAACAAACCCACTGAAGTACCCCGTCGATAAATCGTAATTAAGCAAAGTAATTAACATACCAATTTCCAGAGCCCACAATACAAACCTTCTTCTTTCCAGACATTTTAATCTTTTGAGATTGATGTCCCGAGGTAGTTTGAGCTAGAGATCTACTGGAAGTAAATGGACAAGTTGGGTCAGATGTCTTCTTGTAGCCTTTTCCCAATGATGAAGCACGACCACGAGGAACAAGAACTTGCTGGAGAGCTACTAAACCACAACTGGAGAGACTCGGGTGATAACTCAGAGTTTTGGTTGTGGAACGAGTACTGGAGAAACGAGTGGTACGACAAGTCCTACAACAAGTACACCAGGGATCGTATTTACCAAGAGTTGATAAGACCAATGAAGAAGAGTTGACTACTGTATTCAACACTACTGAAGAGATCCTGAGGAAGACCATGTATTATTATTATACGGAATCAAATGATACGGCCTAGTCCTCTTAACATGAGAAGGAATCAACCTTCAATTCATGCCCACAACAACATGGTAAAGATATTGTGAGATTTTATAGGATTTTTTCCCCATTGGATTGGACTATAATAGCAAAGAGGAAAAGAAGAATCCTTCACAGCTTCCATTTAATTCAATTCTTTAAGAGTAAACGAAAAGTTGAGATTGTTAGCGAATTTTTTCTTTCTACATCTTTCCTGCATTGAGTAGAGTCACGGAATTTTTATATCCCGACCCGATCCACATGGCACAAGGTTACCCGTTCTTCCCTGCTAATTTACTAATAGGCATCTCTCTCTCTTAAGATGCTTTTGCGAACGAACGGATATGCTCATATGTCTATGGTTCTAGGCTCTTTCTTAAGAAATATATATCAAAGCTATAGCCAAAGCTAAAGCCAAGTTAAGACGAGACCGGTGGTGTGGATTGTTATTTCCAATTTGTATACACATGGCAAAGAAAAAGGCTATTTATTTTTTACTTACACTAGAAGCCAGAAGTGTGAGATGTGTATAGTACGGCTCGCTGTAAGAAGGTTTGCAGTTGCAATGCTGTAAATAAGTATGTTCTGTATCTAAGAATAAGATTACTATAGAAAAGAATCACAGAAATGAAGACAACACGGGGTGATTCCGTGTAAGCTATAGTAGTGGAGCACGATTTTGTAACAAGTTTGTGTGGATTTTAAAAGGGGCTTTTAAGCATATGTAATCGATTCGATGGTGTGGATTTGATGTTATAGAATAGCTTTTGCATTGACAGGGGGGAATGGTTGCGAGGGATAGAGACAAGTTATATTTTTATGCTAGTCCGACCGAGTAGGAATGATACCCGGATTCGGGAGTCTTTTAAAATTACTAACCGCTACTCGGGCTTCTGTTATCTCGGATTTTAGCCTTTGGGTGTTTCATAGTGGCAGCGGTCAGCGATGAAAGCCGTTTTTAGAACGGATTGTATAATATATAAATACAATCACAACAAATTCTCTAAATGTTGGCCGGCTAAAATTCTAAGAGGCTATTCCATGGGAAATTTAATCGATTATATAAATTATTTACAGACAAGCCAAAGGAAAATAGATTAAGCTTCCATAAATAAAAGCTGAGAGCCAATGAAAAACAAGTTATTGGAGACGATCCTTCATCATTTACTTATCTTTGGTGATTAAGATAAAAGCTGTTCAGTTTGTGATGATAGTACTCTGTAACTAGAGAAGGACAGGGTTGTAGTTCTATTTTGTCTGCATGTCAGTCAGGATTGTCAACTCGTCAACCATCTCAACTCTCATGCATGAGTTTCTCTTAAAATTATTATTAACTCTAACGGTATTATCAAGTGGTTTAGTCATCATGGGTTCTAGAATGTTATCGATTATCGCATACTAATAAATTTTAGAGAGATTCAGTTCAGATACTAAACTGAATCTTGACCTAATATCTGGAGTAAAGTAGAACCAAGTGAAATTCAATATTCTCTCTCTCTCAAGCTAACAGATGGCCAGTTCCAGTATACATAAATTTTACTAATCCGGATTGGGATTGTTTATCTCTATCTTGACCCTTGCATAACATCACATTACGCAATCACTTCTGATTCTGAGATGCACATGTAGCTATGGAAGAATCATACTCACGATGTTATGTTAAATTACAATTAGTGTAAAATAACTTAAAATAAGTCCTTAATTTCCTTTTACATTCTACATGGAATACAGAAACGCAGAACTATACTTTTATGATAGATGAATAAGAAGGATTAGCGATTAGCGATCATTGTGACACAACGAAACTGAGTAAATTGGATAAAGGCTTTATAAAAATTTGAAAAAATAATTCCTATGATAACATTAAGTCAATTAGGACGAGAGCATCATATTAAACAAATATGAACAAGACATCGAAGATAGATATGCTAAGATAAGTTAAATAAACATGTTTGAATTATTTTTAAATTTTACGACAAACCGTAGCTTTTATAGAATTTCATAAAGATATTATTACATGTACAAAATGAATAGAACATACTGATTTGGGCTGAGGACATTCAAATTATGAAAGAAATGTAGGAGATATGCAGATTAACTAGATTTAATTAGTTTTTCCGGTAGTAGCTGAATCATTCCCTAGGAATCCTTGTTTCTCCAGTTCCGCTCTGAAATAGAAATACATTTGACAGTTAGATTTTCAGCAGTGTCGATTCAAAATAAATGCGTCTTTGATTTGTGGTTGTGGAGGAGATTACTGAGTTCACGATTAATTTGACTAATTAATAATTCATAAAGGAATAATTCTTTCGGTTATTTTGAAAATTCATTTACTGCTAAAAAAATTCAGCCTATCGATTATTTAATTACTTACTTGAGCTGAGTGCTGAAGTCATCCTCGATGTTATCATCATCCCAATTGTCCTCCCATACCTTTATCTCCTCCCCTTCCTCTCCGTTCTTGCTTGACCAATCTGCAATAAGTTATTGGAGAAACAAAGTTTACAAATCATTAGAAAATCTAAATATTTTAATCATAATAAATAATCGAGACTAAACAGGACATACTTTCAGTAGGGAACTCTTCAAACTCATCATCTTCTTCGAGTAAACCTAGATCAACCTTATTATTCGTGGCCTTTGTCTCCGTCGCCGTTCCACTCGCATTCTTAGTAGACATCCTTAAGCCCTTGCGTTAACTACAACCTGCAATAAAACAATTAAAACAAACTGTTAAAGCAAGAAATTTAATTATTTTAAGTTTATTTCTAAACCTCTCCTTAGGCCTAGCAAAGGGGAGGTCTAGTCGTCTAGAGCAATTAGTGATATTAACTGAAATTAAGACTTTTAAATTATTTCATTAAACCAGTATTGTCCGGTCGAATGTCTGCCGGTCACCATTAAATTCAATGAAAAATAATGAGAAATTCAACTTTAAATTAAAAAAAAATTATAACTTCAAATTATTGAGTTAAATCTGTGGAGCGTTGCCGTGTTGGTGTTTGAGAAATAAATTAAACGCAATCCACATTTAGGAGTGGCTTAAAAAAACTAGGGGTGTGGTTTCAAAAAAACTTCCAAGACCACAATTCTCAAGACTTACCTAAACCCAACTAATGCATACGCATAAACGCATACATTCTGTCAACTTTGGTGTTTAAACAATGTAGGCCGTATTTGATATTCAACGACACTTAATTGTTATAAATGTAAAAAAAAAATTAAACCAGACTCCACTTACTTTCTCGAATATTTCCGGAAATTTCCAACCTTGCACCTTGGAACAATTAATTTTAGTTAGAAATGAAACTTGAGTGACAAAGCGAATTTCAAAATTCGGGCGTATGTGAAGTAGCTTGTCTCAGTAATTAGTCTGTCTATGTACTCAACGCATCAAAAGATTTCTACGATGGAGAATGTTTTTGAACATGTACTGAGGCTGTTGTTATAACCTAGGATCTCCCTCCTCCAAAAAACAGTGGTGAAATGGACTGATCACATAGGATG
>JAQFYM010001228.1:0-37028 GCA_034694785.1 Agrenia bidenticulata | reverse complement strand
TTGTAGCAATTTAGGATTGCCATCTATGCCGTATTACTTTTTGTATATAAAATTGTACCGGTTTATATCTGTCTGTGCTGTGTAACAACAAAATTTTGCGTTTTTCTACTATTTGTGTGTATGTTTGTGCTATATTTTTAAAGAATCTCGCAAAGCTACTAAACATAAACAACAAAAAACAAAAACAAATGTTAATTTATAGCCTGTAATTTATTTTGATTTTTGTATACAGTTTTAAATTAGTTTTTTAACTGGCATGCATATTTATATGCAAATAAATACAATAAATAAAGCAAGATCAACGCATATAAAACAGTTTTTGCGTTAAAACGTATACATATCTTGTCGATAAAAATGTATCACAGTAACATTTAACATTTTTTTATAATTTTTTTGTGTAAAATCATTAAAAAAAGTGTTCAATATATTTAAAACCGAAAAAGCACTGCCTGAACGATAAAATGTGTGCATAAAAAATACCAACATGTCTGCCTTACATGTGTATGGAATTTAAACTATATCCATAAACTTTTGTAGTAAAAAAGTGAACTGTTTTACAGTTGGTTTTAAACATATTTTTGCGAGTTTGACTGCAAGTACACACAAACAAAATTCATATTTTGATTTTATGCTGCGTTTATATATATTTGAACGACTTAAATTTTGTCTTGTGGCATATATTTCTTTTTTGTGCATATATGCAAAATTTTGTGTATATCTTTCATTTAAAAATACACTATTATTGTATCTTAAAACAAAAAAAAAAAGCCAAAACATAAAAAGCAATAAAAGCTCAAATTTCCGTGTAATTAATACGTCTTTATGTAATGTATAATCTGCGTAAGCAGTGGGAATATTTTTTTGTTAAGATATACTGGCCAAAAAAGCATCTTTACGCTTATAAAAATGTAAAAATCAAATACATTAAGCAATACAAAATTTCAAAATACATAGTTGCACGCGTTCTATATCCAAATATTTGTATTATTATTTGTAAAATATAGAAGAATTTGGTGCAAACCACTTAGATGCAAAAAGTAAAATACAAAAAACGCGGCGTCTTTCTTTCGTGAAATTCATCGCATCGTATCAATTGCTCACAATGTTTGTATTTTGACTTTTAACAAGTTTAGTAATTGCGGTAAACCCCAATATACTTTCTTTACTATACAAGTAATAATTTAAAACAAACATGTGTGCGAATATATACTAAATTTAAATTATATGCAAAACAATCTAAGTAGAATAAAATTTTGTTAAATTTTGACTTGCAAAAAAAAAAAAAAAATCTTTACTGATAAACATACAGCCTTCTGAATAAACAATAATTCGCGCGAGACTAATAGTATTACGACATAATATGCGGAACTTTATCAGGTTTAATAAGCCGTAAATCAACATGGCATAATAATTACCTGTTTTTAAATTCATTTATGCAAAAAAAGTAAAGTATTTTCTACCAAAATACAAAAAAAACAGTTAAAATTACTGTATGAACCAACGCTTTTTTTTTTATTATTAGAAAATTTGTAACAAAATTCAGATAAAATATGCAGTGTGTATAACCCATAATAACATGTAAAAGTCAATTTTTTTAACTATTTATTTGGCGTTCACATTTGTTCCAAACATGTGTATCATCATATGAATAAATTATTACGTAGTAATAAACGGACGATAAAATTCACTGTGATTTGTAGTCATATATGAAAAAAGTTATGGGTTTTAAAGTTCTACATTTTGTGTCTGTGAAAACATAAATATAACTTGTAACATATACACCGTTAAACATTAAAATAATAAACTATTTTAAATAGCAATAAAACAAGTTTTATACTATAAACTACATTTATATATAATTCTTACAATAACCAATAGCACATATTTTGTAAAAAAAGTATAAAACGCAAAATAAGTGTTAATTGGCAAGAAAAAACCACAAAAACTTTATTCATATACACGAAGCCAGCGTACAGAGAGCATGAAGTGAGTTTAACCTGTAAACATAAACGTAAAGACACCTACAAACAAAAAAAAGAAAATATCAATATGAATTTTTATTATATGTATAGACGTTCAGATTAATGTAAACTGTAGTATTGATTAATGCAGTTATAATTTACATACCAGTAGTCTGTCAATATACAAGATTGAACCTTTCAATTTAAGTACAACCTGTATTTAAAACGAAAAAACATTTAATACGCATATAAAAATACTATACAAAAAGATTTTTTTGCATAAGAGTATGTATTTGTTATAAAAAAAACATTTAATGTAATTTGTTTCACTGTTACAAGAAAAGAAAAAGTTTTTCTTTGCTTTACCAAGTCAAAAAAAAAACGGTTAACAAAAATACTGTTTGATTTTTTACGCAGCAAAATCTTTTCCGCCACCATTTACGGCTTATACGCAGTTGGTTAGACCCAGACTTCAATTTGCAATATTAAAAAAAATCAGTCAGAGACTTATGTTCTGCTTACGCAATCAATACCGTATAAAAAAACGGTGGTTACAATTCCAACATTTTTCTTGTAAAAAAGCAAAGAAAAATAAAGTTTTTTAAAAGACTATTATCACTTTATGCATATAAATTTCTTTATACCAAAAGTTTTTAAATGTATTTGACACAGTTCATAGATTTAAATTATTTTCTACTTTAATTAAACTATAGAAAAATATTTTATGTGCATATCAAATGCAAATTTACTCTTAGTGTAGATGTAGAAAAAAACAGGCTGCGGTAAAGAAAAGCGTGTTTCTATACGTATGATTGTAAAATTCACACACAAAAACACAAAAAATGATGAAGTCTGTTAATCTTGTAAATTTTGCGTGTCGGATTTTGTGCATAAATGTACTTAAACATGAAATAAATTTTAGTTGAGACACATTAAGAGTATAAAAGGTACGTATGCAAAAAAAAAAAAACTTGTTTTTATACTTTACAAAACAAATTTACTGTTTTAATAAAACAAAATTTGTGGCCTACATAGAAACAAAAATAAAAACAATTGCAATTGTTACGTTAAGTAATAGTTCTTTTTATGACCCAATATACACATAAGTGTTCCTATGGCTTTTTACGTTTATTGGTTACAAAAATTGACGTCGCGTTAAGTTAAGCAAGATGCTCTTCCTTTTTATCTTTTTTTATAAATTTAATATACGAAAATACTTGCTTTTTTTTGAATATCTCTATTAATCTAAAATCATGAAGGGTGCAGTAAAGTTTCATAGATTCAAGGTATATACGGGCAACAGAAAAAAATATACTGAAATATGTGCTACAAGAATGAACGCGTCTCTTACGGAACATAAAATACTTTTCATTTTTTTTATATTTTTATAAAAACTTTTTTGTTTCTTTTCGATAAAAAACTTATGAATTTGAGCAAACTACGCAAAAATATTGATAAAATATTTTTTTGTGTAGTAAACTTTCATAAATGCGCTTTTAAAAATACTTATTATGTTAAGGGAATATTTCGGGTAGGTTTACCCTGAGTATATAAAAACGAACAGTCGAACGTGAGATGCTAGGTTACTTTTTTTATACAAAAACTCGCTACAATATATTGTATTTAAATCAGTTAGAAAACATGTCAGGAATAAATCGATTAAAAAAAGATGTTTTTTGTCTTTGTACAATATTTATAATTTCGATTAAATAGTGTAAAGTAGTTACTCATGTTTTGTACTGTTAAAGACACATTATTATTGTGAAGGATTAGCGTATTTTTCTTTTTGTGACATCTTAACTTTTTTTATAAGAAAAAACATGTAAAAAAAAGCCACATGTTTTTTTAAAAGACTCGTACGCACCTTAAACTACTTTTAAATATTAACGCTATGTTTTATTGGGCTTTCAACTGCAATTAAATAGATTTTCTTATTTTTAATACGTTAACCTAAAAAAACATATAGTTTACATTCATAAAATGCATTTTTTCTGTAGAATGGTTTTTGTTTATATATTCGGTAGAGAATACAACTTTAATCCAACAAACGGCTATTGTACAATATCTGTCATTTCGGGGTTTATAAATAAAGTGCAGGTCCCTTGTTTGGGTTTGTCTAATAAAAAAAATTTTGACATAAAGACAAATATTTCTGCTACATTTTTTAGGTATAAAAGTCATTAACTACCTTTACTAGGTATTAAGAAAAGCATGCATGTCGTTCAGTACAAATCTGAAGCTAGAAAGGTTTAAATTTTTGCTATTGTAATACATAAAAAGAAATTTATGTGCAAAAATTGTAACTTCGTATGCAAAGATACATAAAAAACATTTAAGCATATTAACTTAGCAGAAATAGTCCATTTGTTTACTTTTAACAGGTTATATATCTTGTAAAACGATGAGGTAATGACAACTGCAAACTAATATTTGCAATAATTTAGGCCCTGTTCCGATTTTTCACCCTGGGTGAAAAACCCCGGGTTAAAAAGTTTACATCTACCAAGGATTATTTTTACTAACACTAACCTGACTGGGTTGAACCAAGCCGAATGAATAACTCTAGGTTTTTTTGAACCGGGGTGTAAAATAATAGGTAAACTGTTTTTCTGAGACGAATTCCCCCTGGGTTATTTTCCTCCGGGGTAACCCAGGGGAACCCGTAGCCTAATTTTATAACAAAATAACCTTGGGTGAAAAAATCGGAACAGGGCTTTAGTGTCTAACTTGATAACAGCTTATATTTTTATTTGTTTTATTAATAGATATCAAATTCGTTCTTTTTTTAGACAAATTCTATTTGTGCTATATTTTACATTTTTATTTACAATGAATTTATTTTTACTTTGTAAGAAGTATAAAAAAATACGTTGAAATGTATGAGGCAATAAATTACGTTTTTGCTTCCGCGTTTTGCAAGCTTATTTTTTTTTTGTAAGTATATTGCTTTTAAACTTTATTTTGCTCTTATAATAACAACAAGACAATAAACACTTTTTTTTGCATATAATGTATTTAGTTTGTTGTGAAAATTTGCGTTATTATACATGAAAAACAGCAAGAAATAAAAACGATTGATTTAAACATATAGTAAATACAAAAAATTGAAAGCTAAAAAACAACCTAATTGTTCTATGAAAAATCATATTTTGTGCAAATTAAAGATCAGCTTTGCAAACTATTACGCATAATGCCTGATATACAGTTTCATTAACAATTTTATCAACAATTGCACACTTATGCTGTATAAAAGACGTGTCAAGCGAAAAAACTACAGCCCTAAATAAAATTTGCATTGACTCTATATCTTAGTCGCGTATTATAGATAACTAGATCCCTGAACAAAATGCCACAATTTAAAATGCCCAAACCTAACATTATAAACTGTAGAAAAAAGCGCTACAATACAATAAAAATAAGGTGCCTATTTACACATCTAACAATGCAAATAGTGACTGTAGCAAAATTTAAAACACGTAAATTGCGTACTTTTGCAAAGAAATCTATATAGTTTGATAGTTTTTTAACATCTATTGATATGTTTAATTGCATTATGTTTGCTTATAAACAATTTTTGTTAACTAACATTTATCGAAATGAATAATGTATTTGCCTCATTTTTTTTTAACTTTAAAAGGTCCTTAATATTTACTTGGGATATATAATTCATTTTACGTAAACTGTAAAGCTTTTGTTCCACGAAAAAAACTGTTGTTGTTGTGAACTCTGTTTTTTGCCAGTAAATATCATGTAAGGTTTTTTTTGTAATGTGGCTTTTTAGCACTCATACATGTATTTCTTCTGTTCTTCGCTGTTGTTTTTCGTACATTTTTTTTTTTGTTTTATGCCTTTTAATTAAAAAAATTAGCATATATTAAATAAAATAATAAACACAAGGCTTTTGTACATACAGTTATTTTTTCATTACAAAAATATACGAATTCTACTTTTTACCTACTGAATTTTTACATGCATATTGATACAAAATTTCTGTAAATTTATAAAGAAGGAATAGGCCAGTTTACAAAACGTCTTTGTATGTTTGAGTATATTCGCATGTTTTATTTTTTATACATGCGTAAAAAATACGTTTTTGTGTGTATAATAAAAGAAAATTTAACAATAAAAATACAAATTGTACACAAAGACACCTAAGATATACAAAAAATTTCAAGTGTCTATATAGCAAAAAATATAGTTTTGTGGTCATGCTATATTTTTATTGCTATCATTATAAAAAAAATGCAGTCAAAAAAGATATAGGGGCCTGTAAAAAAACCAAAAAAGTAGTATTACTCCCGGTCTTCATTTTTTTGTCGATGCCCTGCTAACAACAAACAATGTACAAATAACTAAGTGCACTGATAAGCTTTTTTGCTGCCATTACTTAAAAAGTACAAATTAAATGCTTGAAAGCTGCATACGAACAATAATAAGGTGTGCTGACATTTTTATATCTGTAGGTTGCATTTTAAAAAATATTTTTTTTTTTTTACAATACCAGTTTTACAGCTAAAAAACCATAACATTTTTTTGCATTGTATGTTACTGTTTGTAGCAAAAAAAAAAAAAAATAGAGCGGTTATCTTACGCATGTAATTTTGCACATTTTGTGCTTGCCACACTCCTTTGTTATTGTAAAATAAGTATCTATATTTTATTGTCAAGCATAGGATATTGTAAAACATAAAAAGCCATATTTAAATAAAACGTAGAGTCAGCCATTTGTATATTTTGCGGTTTTTTTGTGTTGATACAAAATGTTCGTACAATAACGTTTTACTGTCGCATTTTTTTTAAAAGTGTAAGTATCATTAAGCTGTATTTTTGAGTTAGAAAACGAAAAAACAAAACATGTAGAAAAGCTCTTTTCTTTATATTTTTTGGTGCATAAAAGTAATAAAAAACGTGTATGATGTCTCTGTTTTTTCTTAGAAGACAATGATAAAAAAAATAATTACATATTGAAAAATATTATTGCTTGTGTATCTTAGATTTTTGCATCAACTGAAAGTTCTTGTCTTGTTTGTATATAAAAAAAATGTTTATATGCTAAAAATGTTTTTTTAAGATGAGCAATTTACGAAAAGATTTGCCAAAATAACGCAAATCTGCACGGTGAATGCATATCGATATGCTTAAAAGCGCATTTATAAAATTATACTGCACTAAAAGCAACCGCATGCAAAATGTGAGTTATGTGTCTTTGCTTACGATAACGCGCTAAACTGACATGCAATAAGTGTAGATTATTGTTTTTTTTTGTCACGCCTTGGCATCTTTTTCTATTGTGTTATTATGCTTTCTTTGCAATACTTTCTGACACGAACGCACAGATTGAACACTTTTTGGCAAGTTTTTCGCATCTTAGACATATCTTACTATGACTTGTTTAAGCAAAATAAAAAAAATGTTAAAAACACCGTTTTTATAAAATGCAGCAAAATAAAAAAGATTACGAATTGCTTTGAATAATGCAGACTGGAAGTTTGCTAACAGTACAAAACACTTTTGCAAGGTATATAATAGCGATTAAATTTGATTTTTATAATTTTTTTGCTTCAAACCTTTTTTTTACACAGTATCTTCAAAAACACAAAAAAAAAAAACACTTAATTATATGTACCCGTCAACAGACAACAGTAAAGATATCCTTTTATTACTTTTCGCTATTTTTACAGGGCATGTATAGTATCAAAAACAATAAGTCATAAAAAAAATATCAGAAACTTACAGCAACCTTTTATTGATGCAAATTATTATATGCAGATATATATGTGTATACACTAACGTATTTTCTTATACACTATATTACTAGGAACTTAATTTATAACTACTAGGTACATCCTAAACAAGTTTTTTGAAATAAAAATTACTAAACAAAAAAAAATATAAGATTGAGTATAAACTACGTAAAGACAGAAATCAGCAATCGGAAATTTCTATGTCTTGAAAGTCTCTATATAGGCTATTAATCGAAAAAGATATGTTACTTTGCTCGAAAAAAACCCTGTTTTGTAGAAAGCTTTTTTTTATATAAATGTAATTTTGCACGATTTTTTTATTTGATTTTTATAAAAAAGCAAAAAAAATGCTATTAACCTTTTAATTGTATATTTACGATTAGTTATAAAACTTTCTGTAAAAGTAACAATGATTTTAAAGCATACAGTCCATTTAACAAATAACTGATGATAGTCACATATACGCGGCAAAATAAATGTATATTAGGTTTTTTCTAGTACAAACATAGATAATGAAATCTTTTTATATACGAAAAAGTAAATAATGACTAAAAAAATTTGAGTATTATATATTTGTCCTGAACTTATAACAATTCAAATGATTATTGTTATTACCACGTACAATATTAAATATATAAAATATATTTTTGCAACTATAAAACGTTTTTCGGTTTTTGTATTAATTATGAAAAATTGGCCAATAATTACTTTTAGTGTTTTCTTAAATATCTTTTATACAACAGTTTTTTTGCGAAAAAAAACTAACAAATTTTAGCGGTTTACAAGTGACGTTAATGTAATTCACAAAGCTTAACATGGGTTTTTTTGACGTAGAATTATACAAAAATATGATATCAAAACCTCTTTTTTTTACGTTTGATGTATATTTTATGAGACTTGTTTCTTTATAAAAAAGATATGAAAACAAACATTATACTTGAGCGTACTAATATGCCTCTATTCTCTAAGCGTTAATCTGAAAAATTAAATAGGAGTTTTTAATATGCAAATACAAATAATAGAAAATGGTTAAAAGGATTAATGTCTTTTAGCGTATACTTTGTTTCAATTATAGAAAAAACATCTTTTATGTAACTTTACTATTCTTTAGGGTGAAACATAGCATGAACCTTTAAGTTTGTAATGGTAGTGTTAGCACCAATCAATGTAGAAAACAAGCAGCATTTATTAAGAAAACAGGCTCAATCTTGCTTTACTTTATATGGATAAAATTTTTTTGCAGACAAAACTAGTTTCACTGCATAAAATATAAAAAATTATACTTTAAAGCAAAAAGGGGTTACATGCGTTAGCCACAAGCAATGCAGTTTGGACTTTTTAACACTAGATAATAAATGATGTGTTTTTTTACAGTTTTTATATCAGTTTTTTTATATAAAAAATATATTTTTTACTAACCAACTTTTGTTTTTTATAGGTATTAATCAACATTCTTTTTTTATATAAGTGTTTCAACTTGTTGACTACAAAGTTTTGTAATCGCTTACATAATTCAACGCATATGAAGCAAGAAAAAAGATGTCGGTGGACGCAAAATGCCAATCACATCCTGATTAATACATAAAATATGATTACTTGTATTGAACTACTTTTTTTTAAATCTAGATTAGCATATTACGAACAATATTGAAAATAGTGTAAGTAAAAATTTAGCTTCGAATCTTCTGTTGCTTATATTAATAATACTTACACATATTTTATAACGAAAGCAACAACAAATAAAAACAAATAAAAAAATAACAATGTAGATTGCGTATGCAGTATTTATTGCGCTTTTTTAGTACCTTGACGTTTTTTTTTATGTTTTTTTAGTGAATAAAACATAGATAACAGCAGAAACATAGTTAATGACAGTTTTGATAAATAAGAAAGGATCGTCTCAAGGGCATATACGTATAAAAACCGTTTAGTATAAGTTTTTACAACTGGTATAATTATAAATCAAAAATACAATGTTACATAATCGTTATTTGCAAGTAATATAAAAAAACATTTTATAATTATGTACAGTAAAATATATAGTAGTGAGACTCGTTTTTTATATGAAATAAATACGTAAATTTAATACTGCTGCAGATATAACCTGTTAGGTTTTTAAACAAACTTTTTATATTGCGCAACTTGGATTTGTACTGTAAAATGTATAATTTTATAAATATTGTACACAATTTACTTTATGCGCAAAAATTCTTTATTTCGACGCATTTTAAATTTAAGAGCAATTATCTTATAAAAACCAATTACACTGTTATTAAATAAGTTTAAAAACTACAATTTACCAAAAGAGGTATGTCACTGTACACATATAAACGCAAACGCGAAATTACGATTTATAGTATATTGATGCTTCATAACAACATTAAAACTAACTAGAAAAAAAAATAACTAAAGAGCACAAAGAAAAACAAACCACGATATGCAAAAAAAAAAACGTAAGAACAAAAAAAGTACGCAATTATACATACTATGTACAAAAACATAATTAAAAGCTAGTTTTGTTTATACGATATAATTTGTATACAAATACTGGCTTGTGCATACGTATTTGTCTTTTAATCCATTTGTAACGCATTGCTTGTATGTAAAATCTAATAAAAAACTAATATACGTGTCACTAACATTTATGAAGATTTGGTACAGATTTTGTTTCTGGGAACTATTATGCAGCCTTGATACTTTTTTTTAACAAAATTGGCCAGCTTGCACTCTATGTACTTATTATGCGTGAAAAATCAGTTACATTTATTACCGCTGTTTATTTTGGCAATATTTTTACTTTTTAATTTTTAGCGCGTAGAATGCAACAATTCAAAAACATTTTATTGCGAAGATGCAGACATAACAAGATATCTAATATTACATAAGTAAAAATTTATTTTGACAAAAAAGTGATTTTTATGATACAATTAATATGGGTCTAAATTTTCTTGAGTTAAAATGACTTATTCATTTGCCATTTTAGTCGAAAGATGTAATTTTAAATGTAAAAAGCAAATTTTTACGCGCATGCGTATATGCAACTTGCCTTGAATAGGTGAACACAGTAATACATTTAAATACCTTTTAAACGTTTAAAACTATAAAAGATTATTGCGCCTGTATACTATTTAAAAATGTTAGTAAAACATTTTTGGTTACAGAACTATTAAAAAATCCTGAATATAACATAACTAACTAATTAAAGTTTTCTTACTTTTTTTTTAAATCATTGGCCTACTATAATTTGAGTTAGAATATGTTTTTGCGATTTTTTGCGATAAGACTAATAAAATTTATACTTTAAAATTTTTTTATTATCTTTTTGTAAACTCTGTTCGCTGTTGACAATTTTTACTGTATACTATTTTTACTAATTAAAAGCACCGTAATAGTTTTATATCTCATCGGGTTAATTGAATTCTTTTTTGCATATATTGCTCATATATTGTGTTTTATTTGTTGAAAGCAGTACATGTAATGTAACTTGCAATTTTGTTTTATTCTTGTTTCCAACTATTGTAAATCTTGTTTTATTTTTTTATAATTTTTCCATATCATTAATGTAAAAGTTTAAAGATACAATTCATTACAATTTTTTGTAAATTTTTATGTTTCCGGTTTATATTACACTTATATATCAGTTTTTAGTTTTTTGTTGACAGCTTATTGTTAGATTTTTTGTTGTATAAATTTTGCTATATAGTATTTTGCAGTGGTATAAAAACAAAAAATTGCCGACAATTTTTGTTTTTACAGTTTTTTTGCGCAATTTGCTTTTTTTTGTATTCTAGTTGCATTTAAGTACGTACTGCAGCTGTGTCGTAATAGTTTTTGCTATCTTAAGTTTACAAAGCAACAAAAATAGAAAGTATTATGGAATCATGAGTATTTATCGAGGTTTTTTTTTTATTGATACACAACTCCATTATAAATTTACGAATCTTTGTTTTTTTTAGTGTAATTAAAAATTTCTCGTTCACTATATAAATAAATTTGTACAAATCAATGGGTGCAAAAGACTCGAAAATTCTTGCAATGTAAAAGATACTTTTTTTGCAGTTACAACAACAAAACAATTTTTTTTTAAATGAACATATGCAAAAAATGCGAAAAAACTTGTTGCAAAATCTATGCACTAATACTACTGTGTGCAAAAGATAGTGGAAAAAGTCTTTGGTGAAGTATTTTTATTGACAAATTGCGCTTTTGCTTTTTTAACTAAAAGTAAAAAGTATAACATATGTTTTAAGTAGTAACAAGGCGATTCTTGCATAAAAAAAATGTTTTTTTTAATTGCCTTTTTACATTATAAGAACACACAAAAAAATATAAGTTACCATAGCAATATAAAAATCAACAGTTAAAACTCATAGATATTAATCTAAAAATTCTAGTGTATTACGCAAGATTTTTTCGTCTAAAAGTGATATTATAAAAATGATACAAAATAGAAAAAAAGAATTAGCTGTATACGGTAATGAAGTACAAATTGTGTGCCGTTTTTTTCTTAATAATTTTTTTTGTATGCCTGAATTTGCAGTCATTGTATTTTTTGATAGACCTACGGTATTATGACGACCTAGTAGCTTAATATGCACTTTTTAACTTTTTTTATTGTAAAAAATATCAAAAAGAGTTTGCAAACTGGTGTTGCAGTGTTTACATATCTAACGAGAGTTAAAAAATGAAAACGGATAAAAAACAACAGTTGTTATTCGACTTTGTAAACTCCTATCAGCTTATGCCTGAAAATCGCAAAAATGGTTTGCTTATAGATGCAGACTATTTATTTTGTATTTTTTACAAAACTTTAAACAAAAATAACGCATTCTTTATATTTTATAAACAAATATGACACAAACATTGTTTTTAGAAACACTCTGTTATATAAATATTATTTTTTCAAATCCATGCGTTTTATTTTACAATCTTATGCAACCATAATATGATTTTGTAATTTTAATTATATACCATATAGTAATTTTACCAAATGTTCTTACCAAAATTAACGTACAGTTGTAAGTAATTTATTACAGTAATACAGCCAAATTGTGTAAGAAGTTTTTTGTTGTTTTTTTTGCGGTTGTACGACAAAATGTTTTTTTTTTTACTTATATTAGTTATCTGCAAGGTGGGTCAGTACTTTCATTAGTTTTACAAAATAAACCATAGGGACAATAAACATGATCTCGTGTTTTCACAATAGCTTAAAATACAACATTGTAGATAGATACAACTTTAAAGCCATGCGTATGCATGATATTAGCAAAAATTAGATACTTTTAATACACAAAACCGCAAATTACGCATTATAATAAATTGCTCTATAGAATAAAATATAACAACATAATTTGCAAAGCTGCAGACAATGGTACTATAACAAAGTTTTTTTAGGATATATATAGATTTGACATTTATACATTATAAGATTTCGTTATGAAAAAAAAAACTTTCATAGCTACCAAATAAAATAAAAAAAGCTGTATACTAGATTTAACAGTTTATTCAATGTTTTTTATTACACCTGTTAAGCAACTTTTGAGACGACAAAAACAAAAAAAAAGTTTTGTAGCTTTTACATACACAATATATATCTAGGTATTTTAAAGTTGGCAGAGCTGTTTTTGTGGTATGTGATATGAAGTTGTTTTTGAATTTCAGCAAACTGTCAAGTCTAGTAATATTTGTAAAAACAACTCGATATGGGTAGTACATATATTTAATCATAACCAATTATATTATCTTCTTGGAATTTTTTAAAGTGTTTACTAAATAGGTAAACTGCGTGTCATGTGTTTTTGTGCATTCAATTGTAGATTGCAACAATCAATGCACTACATACACAAAAAAATAATTGTTTTGAGGTTTTATGCAAACTTAATATTATCAAATACTTATAAAAAAGATCACGTCTAAAAAACCATATAAAACTTTTTTTCGGACATAGATATCTTTATACTAAACAAGAAAAATACATATATGACTAATTTGTCTCTATATGACGAATAAAAACACTTATTAAAAATGTCTAATTTAAAAACCGGACGTTACATTAATTACACTTGCTTGTAATTATAAGGGTTTTTTTTGTTATTTGCTGCAAAAAAAAGCTATATAAGCAGTGTGCGTACAATATTACGACACAACTTTATATAACACAAGATGTGATCTGTATGTCGCAGAAAGTTTTAATACACAACATGCAAAATGCAAAAATTTTGATTTTTTTAAGAGTTTTGTACATAAGCAAAAAACACTACTTGCAAACAGATAAACATACTATATCAACATTAATAATGTTTCAAAAGATTAATAACTATTTTTCGTCGTGTAAAAAAACCTTTGTTAACGTTTGCAACTTTAAATGACTAACAAGTTTACTATCAACAATGTGGTATATTAGGCTTGTACTTGGCAAGTTTTTTTGGCCATTTACAACTAAATTTTTACCATACAAAATATACACGGCTTCTCGGAGAAATTTCTTGCGCAAAAATTTTACATCTACTTTTTTGTTGCAAAGTGCCCATGAAGACAAAATTAAAGCTCATTTTTCGCAAGCAGAATATAGTACCCAAATATTTTAGTAACGTAGTATTACATACGAAGTTTGTTTGTTGCATTCTTTTGGTAAACACATATAGTTGCAGCCACAAATACTGCGACTAAGATGAAGTTTTAAGTTCTGCAATGAAAATTTGTAACAATATACTTATTGTGCGTTCGCAGCATTTTGTAGCTCGTAAATAAAATCTCTTAATTTGCAAACTTTTTTTATGCTGTTTCAGGGTAGTTATACACCCTTTAGGAGTAGAATATTGTGATAACACTACACAACATGCGATATTGGTCTTATATTGCTCGTCTATTGCATCATCAGCTATCAAAAACAATAGCTACATTTGTGCAGTTTTAAAAATGTAGCAACAAGGCATTTTAAACCTAATAGAGGTACTTTTTTGTAATAGTTTGCATGTTACTTGGCTTGTTATTGTTTATTTTTACGCAAATTTATACGCTTAAATAAAAATTTTCAGTTACTATGGCGGCTGTCAAATGTTATATAAGTTTGGATATTAGGCATTAAAAATGCGCACTAACATCATTTTACATTATATATGATTTTTCTATATTACAATAAACGTTTTGTTTTTACGCTATGTTGTAACACACATACGTTTGCTTTCAAAAAGAGTAGTTAAGGTAAACTATGCAAAGTGCAAGCATATTAAGTATTTATGCGTATATTTACGTTGTTTAAAGTTTTTATGGTATATGTTTAGACAATAGGTTTGTTTTTTTTGTGTTTTTTAATTTGACCTTAACAGGTGCTTATAAAAAACTGATCTAAGGCGTAGTTACTACAAAAAATATATTTAATATAGTATCGCACATATCAAATTTAGTTTTCACTTACCAAAAAAAAAAAACTACAGCTAAATTTATACTAAAAACACTTTTATAAAATTCTAGTATAGTTTTAAATGTACTTTTTTTACTTCACATAAGCGCAGCAGAAAAATTTTCACTACAGCAGTCATAAAAAAACAATAATAAAAGATTAATTTAATACGACATTTTTTTTTTTTTTGTTATGTTGTAGTTCTAGTTAAACAAATGCGAAGTATTTTTGCAATATAGTCCTTTCTGTTACATCTTTTTCATGTGATTCTATATCTGTGTTTCTTATTTTACGTTCAAATACATATTCATGTTATATAACTACATCCTACAAACCAAAAAAAGTTTTGAAATTTGCATTATGAATACAAAAAAATACAAATTTTTTTAAGTTTTAGTCAAACGCAAAAACGATTAAAACTAGTATAAAGTATGCGAATTTAACACTTTAGAAAAAGCTTTGTGAGTTGGACATACCTTTTTTTGTATTTTATAAATGTTCTTGTTTCATCTAAACTAACACGTGAATTACATCAAAGAATGTTTTTTTGATCTAGTTCAAAAGTTAAAGTATGCAACAAAAACATTTTATACTTGTCTTTTTTTTTGCATCCATTTGCAACTAAAATAATATTTTTTTCACATGGCAAAATCACGTTTGTGCGCATTCATGTCGCATTAAGACGCAATAAAACAACTTCGCATAAAAAATAATTGTTTTAAATGCGATTTTTAAAAGTTAAGAGTTAATATTACCGGTTTAAAGTGCGCAAAAAATTTGTATATCGCATAAACAATTTGAATTATGTTTTTAACCTCTAAAAAAAGTTTTTAAATAAATTTAACAATATCACGCGTTTTTTGTAGGTATAAATAAAATAAAAGGTCAATTAACTACGGCCTCAGTAGGGTGTAAGGGTGCGGATAATTTGATATGTAGCCCGGTTTAAAAAGGGTCCTTTTTTTGCCATCTGTATAAATATATTGAGCAATTACAGGGTTGCCTTGTTATTTAACAATAGTCTTAAAAATGACCATGTAGCATAAGATTTTTTTTGCAAAAACTAGTTTAAAAAACAGTTTTGTTTTTTAAGGCTTTGATTTTTGTTTACGGTTGAAGTGTGTTACGCGTGTTTCTAAAAAAAAAGATTTTTTGGGGTGGCAAAAAAAAAAAAAAAAATGGATTTTTTTATACTAAAATGCACCATTAACATAGGTAAATTTTACGAAAAATATACGTTTTTCAACTTATGTTTGTATAAAAGGTACTTTGTGCGTCAATAAAAGAATAAAAAAAGTGAAAAAAAGCAGAGTAGAGCTACGAAGAAAAAATATGCCCGTGTCTTACATGCAATTGTAGTTAGGCTAAAAAAATTTTTACTTTAGAAGGGTTTTAAAAATATATTATGTTGGGTTCTCACCCAAAAATATGTGAAGATTTTCTATAATATTAACTTTTAAGTCGCATAATATTCTTATATAATTGAATTTTGCGCGCAAACGAGACAGCAGCAAATTTTAAGCATTTTGCGATATTTTTTAGATGATTTGGACATCTAAATGAATGATTTTATAACATTTTATCTTTTATCATTTAATGAAGTGTGATCAAAATGTAATTCAAATAAAATCAATTTGTGTTGTGATGTCTAGTTTTATCTGTGATCGTAAGATATAAAACCATTTTTTTGAAAGCTTCTATGAAACTGGAGATTAAATAGATAGTAACGTTTACAATGGTTTTTAAAAAGAAAGATTTAGCGCCTGACTCATCCAACATTTTACACCCTTTCATTTGTGTTATATGACAAAGTTAAATGTTATTTTTTTATGTATTAAATATAGCATTAGATGTTTTTTGTTTAATAATCTTTACAAGACTGTTTTTGTACCGACAAAACAAAGAATTACACGATTATACTGTGTACACTTCACAATGCATTTGACGTAGTATTTATTTTCAGTATAGTTGCTTTTAAATTTGATTTATCTTTTCTAATGTCAATATACAAACAAAAAATACTTTGTAAAAAATTTTATTTTTATAAGTGCAAATGTACTCAAAAAAAAACATAAAAACGCCACATGTACTCTAAATGACGCAATATGCACGCAAGCCCGTTTAGTTGACTCTATTTTGATCAATTTTTGTAAAACGCGAAAAAAATACTGACTACTAGCACAAACAAACTAAAAAATTATAAGTAACAAGCTTTTAAATTGTGTATTAACGTTGTTCTGTATGCTTTAAATATCGTCGCATGCCAAAAAAAACATTGTATTCTGTTTTTTGGTTTGCGTGGTTGGCTATAAAATTTACACAAAAAAAATGTTTACTTACAATAGTTTACGCATAAAACAAAAATAAAAAATTAGTTTATGTTTTGTCAGCGTATTCTATATGTTTATTGGAAACGTTTGGTTTTTGCGTTGCGCGTTTTGCACTCTAACAACATAACCGTTGCAAGGAAGGATGTAAACAAGACAATTCAAAGCAGATCTTTTTAAACCTAGGTCAAAAATATGAAAAAAAACTTTGTACATGTACCAATCCACTTTTACTGTTTTTTTAACAAGTTTTACATACTACGGTGATGTTTTTATAAGCAGAATATATAGAAAAAACAATAAAAACAGAATAGTTTTTTGAATGCCACAGGTATATGTATGCGAGATTTTATTATAAAATCACAAAATTTTTATGGTTATACCAATTGTAGGTTTAAAATATTTTAAATGCATTTTTAATATTTTTTTTGTTGTCTCTGCTCATCGTTTGCGTTTTTATGCTTCGTAACAAAAAAAATTGTACAAGTAATTTTTTCTTTTTGCGTAAATAACGCGGCTTTCTATTATAATTCTTTACGTGTAACCGTTGTCTTAAGGCAGTTTGCGGTGTAACTGTATACGATCGTAAGCCTACAAAAAATGTGTAGACACCATCTATATGTGTAAGGTTGGCTTTGCTAACAGCGTACAGCTTTTTATAGTGCTTGTGGATTTCCACATGGGTTTTAGCAAATTAAGCATATTCAAATACTCTTTTTTTGCAACATATAACAATTTCATAAGAAAAAAAGTGTAAATGGTACTAAAATAAAATTTGTTAAAGTTGAGACAACAAACATATGTTTTATAGGAGGATGCATTACAGCATATACTGTCATAATGAAAACCAATTTGATATTTTTTTTTAAAAATTTATTAAAGCTTTAAAAACTTTCTAAAAACATAAACACTGTTTGCAATAAAATACGGTATATACGCTTTTATACGTCAATGATCGAATATAATTTTTTCTATAATTTTCTGTTTATAGAATATTCTAGATAGAATATCTTTTTGCATATGCAATTTTATAAATGCATCTGTTCGTAATTTAGTGCAAAAGGGCTAAAAAAAAGTAGCGCACGCCCAAAATACAACAACGTACATTTTCTAAAAATGATCGACGTAGTGACATGTACCAGTTGCATATTTTCCCGTGTATTGCATATGATATGTGCTTAAGTTACAGGTGTTGTACATGGTAACACATTTTAAAAGTATGGTACAGCTTAACATGTATTAGGTAACCCATGAATTAATTCAAGACTTAAAGTATTATAATTATATTTAATAATATGAAATACCTATTATAACTTTTAGTATTTGAGATATATATGCAGAATACTTATTTGTCATTGCTCGAACTTAAAAAAAAAAATTCAGCTTGTACAGGATTATAAAATAAAACCATAATATTTGCTGTTTAGCTAAAACTGAAATTTAATAACAACAAACAGATTAAGAGCAACCATGCATGTTTCTTTTTTGTATTTATTCATTAACAGATTCTTAATATGTATAAGTTTTTTTTACGCAATGATAAAATTATAGTATAAAAAAAAACAGATATACAAAAAAAATCATGTACTTTTATTATCGCATGTTTTTTCGTAGTAAAAAAATAGCAAAGTTTATAATATTTCTTTTTATTATTACAGTTTTGTTTTTATAAAAATAGAAAAATAATTATTTTAATTTTAAATTAATAATACGTTATTATCTTCAAAATTTAAATTTTATATTTTCTATTTTTTTTTTGATTTTTGTTCCCAAATCCTAAGTGTACGTCTTCATGTTAAGGATAACTGAAACTAATAAATGCCCCACGTAAGTTTTCTTTTTTGTTTTATGTGCTGTATCTAATGTTTGACAAGCCGAGTAAAAAACCACACAAGAGAGATAAAAAATAATGGATGACGATTACAAGTCATTAAAAAAGTAAATACGCTGCAACTGTTGCTAAAATACATATCATAAGTTATATACGCAAAACAATAACTGAATAAAATGTACAACGAACAATAAGTAACAAGATAATGCAAAATTTGTATAAAAATATGCACAAGTGATACAAATCTCAAAAAAATACGCATAAAAAAATGTGTAGGTACATAATAACAGAAGTCAAATATATTTTGGTAGTCTTCGAAACGGTTTTTTGTGCAATTATTGTAAGCTTAAAAAATAAATCGGTTAAAAAAAATATGAAAATATATTTACTACAAATAAACTAATGACTAGCAAAAAGCAGTTCCTATACGCTTCTGTATAATGTTTAGTTGTTTGACAGTACTAAAAAGTAGCATTTTTTGTTTTAAAAAATATTCAATAACAGTTTTGGTTGTAAATGTATTTTTTGAGAATTACAGAAACTTTTTCCACTTGCAATAAATGCCTTGACAATTGCATTTAAATTTATTTCTACTGTTGCGTTTGTGCTGAACTAGTCTAAAACCCCGTAAACCAAAGTAAATTATATTGACATGGCACGATATTCTGTTGCAATGTGCTTCTTTTATATAAAAACTCTTATATTCAAAGTATATTTGGTTCGTATAAGATATAGAGTTGGACGATTTTATTTTTTTCAATTGTTTGTTAGTTATTTGTCGTAATAATACAATTATTATGTACTAGAGGCAATATAAATTTAGCAAAAAATGCATATAAAACCGTTTGCGTTTTCTCTTTGTAGTAGTAAACTTATTTTTTATCAAATCAGTTGGCCTATTTCCGTTTTTAGCTAAAAATAATTCAATTTACGTGAATGCTGATAATGAAACAGAAAGTTGTAATTAACAACAAATTAATGCAACCACAGTAAAAATTATGTGTTTTTTATCCTTAACACATCTTTTTAACCAAAAAAATTACCACCTTATAGAAGGAGGTTTTCCTTGACGTACAAAAGCAAAATTCTATAATACATGTAAAATTATAGCTAAGGAACTTATAAAAATAAGTTTTAAAAAAACATTTACAAAGAATTCTACCTTTTAAAGGACAAAAAAGAGAAAAAAAGTGCTTCCACAAAATCTAAAAAATTTTTTAGGACAGGTTTTTTTTGTTCACTTTTAGCACGATGCAATACCTGAGAGCGTTTATCAATACTGATTTAAGTTAGATCTACGGAAAAACAGACTTAAAAAGAACAAAGTTTATTGTATATTACAAAGTTTTTAAAACATTTTTTCTGTAAATTAACACAGTTTTAGAACAAAACCTGCATACTAAACTAAAGCTATCCTTTATAAGGTAATTTTCGTATACGTATCTGCGACACAAAACGTTTTTAATAAAGTATTTTTTTATAGTTTTGTATTTTTACACACATTTAACTACACTTTAACCGGCTTTAAACTTTTAAAGGTTCTTTTTATAAATTTGAGGCAAGAAAAAAACATTTACGTCATTTTAAATAGAATTTCTTTTGAAAACGCAAACAAAAATGTACGCAAAATTTTTATTATTTATGTACAAACAACGAAAAGACTACTCTAGCAACAGATAGGTAACAACGTTCTATTTTGTATTTTCATGACTTCTTGTAAAACTTAAAACAAAAACATTCGACAATGCTACATATTAATATGTGCACGCTATAGATACAAATTACGCATCTAACTATCAATTATACATATTCAAGAGTCCTTTTTTATAGATGGTATATGTTATGCTATGTGTTTCTATGCTGGTATACTTCATTTCAAAATATTACAATTTTAACATCGTATGTTAATATTGAAAAAATATATATAGTTACATATAGAAATATGAATGACACGAAACTGCAGCGTCATTTTGTACAAAAAGGATGTATAAAAGCAACCTTTAAACGTAGTATTTTACGTACCTCGTTTAACGACAAAAAGATATATAAATATAGTTATTTTTATATGTTAAAAGCATTTTTATTACGTAACTAATATATGCCAATAAACCCTGAAAACTATAAACAAATATTATATAAATTTATATAATTGTTTTGCTTTTGGATTATCTTGCTATAAAATCTAAAACCAAAATTTTTTTGTACTAAAAGATTAAAAGCAGCAAAATATATTGCAAAATATAGTTTAAAACAAGAACAAATATGTTTTAGCAGAAAAAAAGTCAAAATGTTTTTTTGTGTAAATAATAGAAACAAAGACTAAGTTTATTTGCGTATATTTTTGCTGAACTTTCGGTACTGTTATAAACTACTTTTTAAAGTTAGTGATTTAAACTGTGGTGCTATTGAAAAGTTTATATACGACTAGATAACTTAATTTGACAGCGTGTATACTTTTTTTTGTATTTTTTGCACAAAAAGAAATTTTACATTTATCTAAAGATGTTAAAAATATTTTTACATATTTGTTGCTAGTGATTGCAAATACATGTAACTAAAATAACGTTATGGTATTTTTTTATGTTTAAAAAAAGCAAAGAAAGGCATTAGTATCGCTATATAACTTTTTTCTAAAGGCTAAAAAAACAGCCGGTTATTTCACTTTTGTTTTTTTTGTATGCATTTTATATACAAAAGATATTTTTGTAACGCAATAACAAATTATATTTGTGTATCAAATATAAATCGATAAAAAAAAACACTTAGCGCAATTAAAAATCTCTATATATATTTTTTTTGTTCGCAGCTTCAATATACATATTTTCAGGTCTATAAAACGTTCACAAAAACTTTACGTTAATGAAAAAGTCGCTAAGATGAAACCGTGACGTTTTTAGTTGTAGAACTATACGAGAAATAAGTAAATTTTGTAATAAAAAATATAGGATATGTAAACATTTATTATAAGTATCATGCAGCCTACGCATAAAAAACACTTTAAGATCGGTTTTTATATTATAAAAACCACATACACGTGTGCATGCTTGTACAGCAATGCGTAAAGAAATATTAGATTGCAAAAAACTACTCAAAAATACGATTTCTTTAGAATTACGCGATGTATATTGCCTACTGTTTGTAAAATATGTACTATTAAGCCTTACTTATTGTGCGGTCAAATTCTTGAATATTCTTGCTTTTATCGTCCGTAAAACGGCTTCGCATGTATTTGGTTAAGACACAGGCAGGATTAACTAAAATTGTATATTTATAGCGTTCTTTAAAGCATATAATAGGAGTTTCTATTTAAAATGAAGGGGCTTAAATTTTCATAGAAATTATATACGAACGCAAATTTATTTTTATAGTATGAATTTTATACCTGTTTTTTTTTTCTTTGGTACTGGTTTTTTCCAAAAAGAAGCTCTTTTGGCATTTTTTGTATGTGGTAAATAAAGCACAAATATCAGTGGAATTTTAGAAATAAAACACAATGTAACCCATCCGTAATCAAAAAAAAAAAACAATCAAACTACATAAAATATTAGTTGCGCATTCAAGATGTTTTTCAAAGACGAATTTAAGTATTTGAAAAAGGTATCGATTTTCATTATATTTTAGTTATGTTATAGATTTTAATAAAAGTAATTAACTAAAAACCAGTATTATGTCGCGCAAAATTTTTTAAGAAAGATGTACTTTACTACATTTACAAAGCTCAGGCTATTAATAAATTTTATAGTATACATTGAAGTCTTTTTTTCTGTGGAAATATAAGTATTCACAAATAAAACGTTTACATAACCAAGGCATATACTAAAAAAACCAATATAGAAATACCCCTTTAGATGTTGTTACGTGAAATAATCCTATAAAAAGCAAAGAAAAGGTACAATTTACAAGCAAAAGCTACAGAAAAGCTTTCATAAACTTTACAAATCGTATTTTACGCTGTTGAAGACGCAGATTAGGGATTTTGCAGCAAAATAATGTATAAAACGGCGTTTAAACAATAAGATCCCGTTGAATAAACTAAAATGCTACAAAAAGATGCTTTTAAGGTTACAATTTTGCTTCTTACGCGATTTTCAGCCTTGAAGTTTTTCTTACAGCTTCAACTATTTTTAATATAGATTGTAGACTTGTGCACCAAAAAAAAAACATAACTTCTTATATTTAATGACATTATCATTGCATTAAACGTCTTTTTTTTTTCTTTGTGTATCATGCAAAAGAAAACTTGTACTAAGACAGTTTTTTATTTATTAAAAGCTCAGTAACGACCACAGCCGGTCTTATGAAAAATAGGGCCCTAGTTTTAACTATAAAATGGGGCCCCCTTTTTACTTGGTTTGATGTTCATATTTTTAAAAAGGTGTAGTGCATCATTTATTTGCAAACCCGTTTTAATACGAATAAGAAGCACTTTAAATAAAAAATTGTACTTATATATAGTTAAAATCTTGTTTTATAATCAATGTTACAAGATTTACAAAAAAAATATGAAAGACACCGCAACGGTAAAACTTTTAATCGTTAGCAATCAAAATTTTAGTATAAAAAAATGTCATCACATTTGTTTTTTTAGTTACGAATAAATTTTCGGAGGACCCCAAAACACCCATTTGAGCTTAGCAGTAAGCAATAGTAAACCATTATATGCTGCAGCGTGCATTTATCTTAAGGTTCGTACTGTAATGAGGTGCTTATAAAAGGTCTTGCCTAGGCTGAAGCTACCACCCTTTTCACGTGGCATTAAGCGCCGTTACACTGTGTTTTATACTCTGAATGCATACGAAATTGACAAGAGTCGAAGGTACACAGACTTTTGCTGTCTTTACCGACAACACCGTTAAGCCAGTTATATTTCTAGATCCCTCTAAGGTGTAAAAGTGATCAAAACATCTAAGTTTAAGATTCAGATGTTTCTATTGTGTTTCTGTTCATTGTGCAAAACCTGCCTAAACGTGCATATGATGGAGTAGCTTGTAAATGCTATTTAAAACGGGGAGTTAAAAAAAGAAAGTTTCTCCATGCAATAAACGATGTAAAAAGGGAATTTGCAGGTATAAATGTAGCATTTTATGTAAGTTGTCGTCTTTAATCTTAGTAATCGCAAGTTTTTTAGATTGACAGGTGTTTTTTTGCGTATACTTGACAAAAAAGAAGAACGATATTTAGTCGTTAAAAAGTAAACTAAATGTTACTTTTGCATATTAAAAGCAACCCGATAAAATATAAAAGCAAATAGAACAAATCAGAAATTCATCTGTTACAGTTTTTGGTTTTTTTTCTTGTAAAAAGGTCAATTTTGCATGTTTAATTTACATGTTTGTAGTGTGTTTAGCTTATTTCTTTCCATGTATACGATAATTCACTTTTATATTTATACCAAAAAAAAATATACGGTTATATACAATAAAACCGCAGCATCATATCAAAAATATCAAAATTTTACCTACAAATATTTCGGCAGAACAATTAGATTTATAAACCTTTATATTAAATTTTGCGACAAACCAATTTTTCTATAATTCAATATGTTTAAATCTATGCAAAATGTATATAAGTGTTTTGCTTTTTTTATGACCGATGCAAATTTTGTACATAACCTGTATATTTTTGTATGCGAAATGTCTTTTTCTTAACTACAAATACAAAAAAACATGCCTGATTCTTTTATTTAGCCTACGAACAGGTACAATTTGTTTGTTTAATAGCCAAAAGGGTTTAAATATAGGGTTTTTTATAATTTAAACTACAGTTACTAACGTTTACTGTATTTTTACACATTCTTTCATTCGATTATGACATGCTAAAATACAGTATCTTGAATATAGTTTGCACACGTAGTAACTAATATAATTTGATTTCTTTATAGTTTTTTTACTCAGTTTATTTAAAGGCATAAAACAAGCTGTTACTTATAAATATTTAAAACCTCGTTATAATATGTAAAAAGGCACAAGCTTAAATATTAGGTACAAATAAAGCTTGGTTGCTTTTTTAACATTAGAACGGTGGTTGTTGTCATGCAGACAAGTTGATAAATAAAAGTGCAACCTAAAAATACGTATATAGAACAGTATGAATTAATATATTAATCATATTGTGAAAACACGCATCTATATCATTTAAAAAGCGCAAATGTAATTAAGCGCGAAGTTTGTTTTTGGTGAAAAAAATCAATGTCAGGCGCACATTTACATAATGTCTTTTTTTCTAGATTACAAGCTTGAATTCACTTAAGATAGTCATATATATTTACATGGAGGTTCAATGTTTAGTTAAATGATTGCCTTTTTTTTGTACTAGTATAAAGGTAAAAATTTACTACATTTACAGACAAAATGTGCGTACTACATACGCACGTAAAACACATCGCCAAGAGCAGCTTTTTTTAGAATAATTCGCTAGTGTTACATTGTAGTTAATGTTCATTTATTTTTTTAGCACGCTTATTGCTGCTTTGTTGTAGTTTTCAGCCACTATTTGTGTGTTTTTTTTTTTAAACCAAAGCGGCAAGATAAAAAAACTTGTTAAACCTTGTTGTCGTCCTGGATTTTTACAATAAGAATTGTTTAATGATATCTTTTAAATCCTTTAGTTTTACACATACATGATTTTTTAAGTTTTTGAGTTTCTAATTTTCATTACATATAAAATTGTATTTTATATTCTAGAACTTTTTTTATACAACCTTTTATGCGTTGAGATTGAATTTTTGTTTACAATAGACAAAAAAAAATCGTTAAAGACAGAAATGATGACTTGCACGGAGAAAAAAGATTACACAGTAAATAGGTCTCGGGAATGTAGTAAAAAATGTGACTGGTTTTAACTTGACAATAATTTGGTCAGTAGCAGACACATACTTAAAATTCTTTTTTTACAAACTTAAATTGTTTTTTTTTTTTGTTTTTTTTAGTCTTTTCCTTTGATGGCATAAAATTTTTTAAGTTATAATAATATAATTAAAACACATATTGTGTTTACGGAAATTGATAAATGGTCAACACAAACATGAGTTTGTGTCTGTAGTGTAAAGAATGACATAAGCGGTGTTTTACGTAAACATATTTTTTAGCTATACAAAAAGATACGTTAAAATTTTTTTAATAGTTGTAAAACAATCTGATAGATTCGCTAGATGCAAAAAACAATATAACCGAAACAAAAAACCTTCACTAAAATAAAAAACTTGTGTCTTGGATTTATTTTTATAGTTGTAAATGAAATTAAAAAATCTTGTGCGAATGCGACGGATTTTTAAGCCTATATTTGCAAACCTATTTATACTCTAGAAAAGGACGACTTTAAGAAACAATTTTTTTTTGATTTTTAGAAAATTAAGGTTGCATTGTGTTTAGGTAACAGAAATTTGTATATTTTTTTAAATTGGTATGTGTCTATCTTTTTTAAGTTTATTTTCGAATAGTTCTAGAATGGCTATATACCAAAACAATATGTGTAATATCGCAAAAAATACCATAATTTATTTTGCATATCTATACATGCAAACAAAAAAAAAAATTCTTGAATTTGTACATATCATGTTATTTTTATTGCCTACAGGCAAAGCCTACAGAAAAGAATAACATAAACAAATTTTTACCAACTTATTAACAAAATCACATAGTTATACAAAATGTCTTTGTAAAAAAAATACTTATTTTGCAAAATTACGCGTAAAGATGCATAAAAGTAAAAAATATTCCAGAAGACACTATTCTACGTACAACGTGCAAATATAAAGTTAAAATAAAAGACATTTTTTGGTAGTGATTATACTATGAGCGGGTTTTTGGTCTAAAAAAATTTACGAAAAATCTAAAAAATTCATTTGAAAGTTATCAAAGGGTTCCACATATTTTTTCACCTTTGGATTACTTTGTGTATTAGAGCCTTAATTATTTTTTTAGGGAACCCCTTCGCTACTTCTTCCTTGTTCTTCCGCCCTTCGGTACAACCGGCCCTGCTAACGACATATGCATAATTTTTTTTTGCTTTTTACTAGAGCATATGATACAAGATATGCAATTTATTTTCTTCTAAAATTAAAACTCGGTAAAAGCAAAGAAATGATACATATCTTGTGTTGTAGTTTTTTTGCAATGTTGCAAGAACATTTTTTTGCATGATTTACAAAAAAAATAAACTTTTTTGCTTTGCCCGTTTAAATATAAAGATAAAAGTTAACAAAGAACGAACTACAAAAAAGCAATGAGAAAATGAAATCAAAAACGTTACAAAAGATTGAAACAAAAATTTTTACAACAGTTTACGGTTCTTTGTATAATCTAGTTTAAACTTCTTAAAGATTTTCGTTTTTACCATTGTCGCTTAATAAGCTTTTTATCTGTTTAACTATTAAAAATTATGCGCATATTTCAATTTTCAAACTATAATTAACATTTTCTGTCTGAAAATTTCTGTTTTTTCTTTATACATTTTTTTTTGTGTTTTATTGTCTTGCTACATTTATCAAACGGCAAACAAGTGTAAAAAGTACTTAAAGCGTTCGTGCTGTATAAATGCGTGTTTTGAGCTTTTTGCGCAATACTTTGTCTATTTATTAATCTAGAGCTATGCCAGATTTGTGTTTAGCTTTGACAAAACCCAAAGAAAAGAAGTTTTATTGTACATACACTGAAGTCACCATGATTTTTTAAGTTGAAGATTATAACAAAAAACAATAATAAAGTAGTTTTTTAATACAGTATACAAGAAAATGCATTACGAACCTTGCATTGTTGTTTAAAACTAGTTATTTCTTGTTTTTTGTATGTTTTATACGCTGCAACTTTGCACTTAATAGAACACAGATATACAAAGTACCTTTTGCTATTAAAAAATGCTACGAGAGAATACTTCTATTTTAATAAGCAAGCAAAATCAAATATGGGTTCTGTTTCTATGGTTTTTTTGGCCTTTAGCTTGTATAAATAAAAATTGCACAAAAATTTAAATCTTGTTTTAATACAGAAATGACACAAATGACAAGTTTTTTATTCAAAATTAGGGGGTGTTTTTTTTTGCTAGATAACACATTTTTAATCAAAACTTTTTTACTAAATTTTTGTTATGATAGACGAGTTCTTTGTTGACATATAGAGACATTCTTTATATACAAATAAATGTCGTAATGCTTAATTATGGTAAAAAAATTGTAAACAGTTGCGTATGGACTTGATTAACAGCCTGTAAAAACATTTGTTGCTACTAACTATTTACTTAGCAAACTTCTAAATATAAACAAAAGTGAGAACCCGCACCATCAAAATTGAAAGGTTATACCCGCTTCGCCACCCGCCAAAAAATATTGCTTACTGCTGGTTTGCACTTTAGGTCGATATATAAATTGGCTGTTATTGCTGATATTGTCAAAATGATTTTATATTGTACACAAATATGAGCTTATTGTAGCAAATACATGTAAACAATAAAGGTTATTAAAAAAAAATTTATACTCAAAAAAATACAAGAGAAAACTTACAATGAGTTTATAATTGTATGATGATTTTTTATAGCCAAAATACAAATAAATCTAGAAGCCATAATTTTGTAAAAATATTTTGTAAGCTTTAACTAATAAAACTTGCTGAAATAAAAGATATAAGGAATGATTATTTAAAAATGATTTTTATACATCAAAAAGCAAAACAAAAATACTGAATTATGCTTAAAGAAAATTTGCAATTTTACCATATGCATATTACAGCACAAAAAAAAACAGGGCACAAGGCTTGTATTTTATTTTGTGTGCTGGTAGTCTCAACGTTATATAGAAAAAAAAATGCGGATACCGTGCTGTTGTCTTTCCGAACCTTTTTTTTCAAAATAAGATTTTTCTCTGTTACATTATACTTTTTGTTGCTCTTGGCTGATGCACACATGACGTTTAGAAGTATAATTTACTGTTCAAATTATTCTTTGCTTTTTTACTAAATGAAATCTGCATATACAGAAAACACAAACAAGTTTGCCATGATATTTTACTACAAATGTACCAGTGGCGTACCACGGGGGTTGGAAGGGCTGACAAAAAAGTGGCGCCTAAATAATAAGTGGGGTTTTTTTGTTTGCAGAGATTGTTTTGAAAAAAAAATCTAGAATAAAAAAAAAAAAATATATAATTTCCTCAAAATAATAAAGATTTTTCACATCATAAATCGTGTTTTCAACCCTATTTTTTCGAAAAACACTGAATAGCCCTGAGCGGAAAAAATTTCTGGGTACGCCACTGATATGTACAACTATAAATGTAAATAATCATTTTTTATAAATATGAATTACGATTAAATAAAAAAGAAGTTTTAAACTACATAATCTATTTTGGATATGTTACCGGCAAAGTATTCAATAAACAAAGTGTACATTGCCTATGCGAAATACTACTTTGAGCCATATATATAGTGATTTTGCAGCCGTAAGAAGTTTTTTGCGTAGGCAAGGGCGACGTTTTATAAAAGTCTACTTTTATAGTTTAATATGTTGTAATGCACTGTTACTAAATTAATGCACGCACTTACGTAGTTATCATCTCTAAATTTTAGTTTTTTAACTTGATGTCATACTTTATAAAACAATAACAATCCAATTATTTATAAGTGCATTTTTACAATAAATAATGCAGTTATCTTTTTTTTTGAAAGCCGTACTGTAGTAGTGTAAAAGATTGCTGTACCAAATTCAATCTATGCCTATTATGTTACAATCTGTCAAAAGATAGACTATAGTTATTGTATGACTAAAATCTAGTTCTAGTTGAGATTCACTTTTTTTAGGCATTAAAAGAGTATAATCTTTAAAAAGAAGGCATTTTCATTAACGTTCAAAGTGTTACATTTACTAATATATGTCTTAAAAGGCCAGAGTTTGATATGTCTTTAGACAAGCTATGTATTCTGGTTAAAAAAAGGTATAGAAACACTTTTGTATGACTTCAAAAGGTATTTTTCTATTTTCGGTGCAATTTCCAAATATTATCCTTAAATTTGTTTTTTTTGATATATAGCAGCATGCAGTATTTTAACTGCGCAAGCTGTACATAAAAACAAAGACGTTATAAAAATATGTATTTCAAGCGGATATTTTCGAAAGTTCAGCAACCAAAACAAATATTAAAAATTAAAATTATTTCATGCCTTTAAACTATAAAAAACCTCTATATATATTGCGTAATTAAGAAAAATAAGTTTTTTGTATGATACAGAAATTAGTATACTACAGATAAAAGATCTGCCTATAAGCTTAAATTACATAAAACGTTGTGCATATGCACTATTAAATGAACTTTTAAAGCCACAAAAAATGCATTTAAAAGATTTTATAAAAAATTTTTTTATCAATTGAACTTGTGAGTATACTAAAAAAAATGCTATGATGTTCCAAATGATAAAAACAATATAAAACAATATAAAACAATAAAAAAAATACAAGTAAAACTATAAAATACACAAAAAATCCACCAAAATACATAAAAAGCACAAGAAAAAAACAAAAATTTATGGTAAAAATATATTTAGGACTATCAAGTCCAGCAAAAAAACTAATCTAAAATCATTAGTGTTTTTTTTTTGTTTTGCTTTTCTTTTATAGTTTTTGCAATGAAAAAGCCTAAAATCTTTTCCTGTATTTTTTTATTTACAAAAATGTTTTTTAGTTATAACACTTACATAAGAAAATATAATGAAATTTCGGTAAGAAAACAAAGAGGTAGTGAAGTTCGTATACTGTATACATGCAACGGGTACGATTACTGCTAAACATCTTTTTCTTTATAGTAATCAAGACAGAATATTATATAAATCAAAATTTCTTTGAACAAGATATTGAATATTTTGAGTTTTAATGCTGAAATTAGGGTTTTTTTCTACTTATAAGATTTGCCCATATCTCTGTAGGTGTAAAATATAAAAGTAACTATAGCCGAATATTTTTTTTACTCTTAGATACTTTATACCCATGGGTAAAAAACCCACGGTGTTCAAACAGTATAAAAAGACGTACAAATCATATAGTTTTGTTTGTAAGTAAAGACCTGTGACGTACATATAAGTATTTAAGGACACCCATAGTGGAAAAAAAAAATAAATGCAAAAATGTAATTTTCACCTAAGGGTTTTAGAGGGTCTTGATCACTGTAAAAAGAGCCAGGTATAAAAAACACAACCTTTATATTTGTTAAAAACGTTTATTACGCAAAAACACCAAACTACTATAAACCTGTATTTTACACGAATAAAATATATTGATTTATTAGACAAATAAACTAAGTTGCGTTAACTGTTTATATGAAAAGCGACTAAGTTCATTAAAAAAAAAATTCTTATCAGAGATATTACGAAAAGCATATGAGACTTTTCAAATAAACGGAAAATAAAGTATGTACATGAAGCGTCCATAAAAAAAGAGTTTTTCAAAAGAAAAAAAAATTGCTAACATATAAAGACGTAGAAGTAAATATTCCGGTGACCATACAATAATACTTTGAATAATCACGAATATATACAATTCCAAGAATTTTGTATTTGTATATTTTATGGATTACCAAAAAAAGAGTTATAATATTGCTTCGTGTTATACCAAACTTTTTTTTGGCAAAATACGAAACACCTTAACTTCAGTTACGCTCTTAAAAAATGTCAGTCTATTTTGGGGGGTTAAGGTTGCAAATAAATTAAAAAAAAATGAGGATAGTTTTTTATCTTAACAAAAGGTGTACTTACTTTGTTTTACGTATAGTTTTACGCGTAAAAGGACACACCGTCTTTATTTTTTTGCAGTAATGAAATGACCCTGCAGCATGCTGATTTGTAGCCGCATTACCCGACCCGCGACCTGCCACATAGGTGATAACCCGCACGGGTCATACCATTGCATATTATCAGAAAAAAAAGATCGATGCCTAAACATGAATAATTTTCCATTAAGATTTTCTGTCATTGTAAGAATTTTCTTGCCACAAAAACAAGGTTTAAAAAATATGATTTTACTTTGCAGATTATTGCATTTTTTGCGTATTTAAAACTACATGACAATCTTGCAATTATTTTTTGTAAACAAAAAGCTGTAAGCTTTTAAGAACATAAAGCTTAGGCTGTAATACCGTATTTGGTAGAAAAAAGGTAGAATATAAAACTTGCGCTAAGAACAACATACATTAAAGTTATATACGCGTTGCTGTATGCAATTGTGTAACAAACAGTTACCAGAGTTTAAACTTTTTTTAAATATTTTAGAAACACAAACTGTTGTACTGTCATTATAAACTTAAAGTTGTACAGAACTTTTTTTTGACTCATAGGAATTATACGTAATTAATGTCTTAAGACAGTAAAAATGTAATTAGCTTGCACTGATTAGTACGTGTTTCTTAAAGATCAGTGTGTCTACAAAAAATCGATATACATTTTTTTTGTGTATAAATTACAGCTTTTAAAGTAACCATGTGTACTTTTTGTTTTGTACTGTCATGCTATAAAGCAGTTTTTGGATATTTCAAATGTGATAATTTCGTCTTGTATGCTTACTGTTCCCGGAACTATAAATTTATAGCTACTGTTTTTTTATAATCGTATATATATCAATGCATTTTGCACAAAAATACAGCATGAATAGTATATTTATGTATACTTTAGTGCTGTATTCGTGGAATGTCGAAGGTGTGTAGTTATTGTGAGAAAAAATGTGCAGATAAACTTTTTATATTGTTTTAAGCATTATATTATATTTTCAAAATATTAATATTAAAAATATATGTTTTGGATGTTACATCTAGAAGAAATTCGTAACGAAAGAAAACCCTGTTTTGTCAAAATATTGGTGCAAAGGTATTTGGCCGGCCAAAATTTGACAGTCGAATAGTTTCCAGTTGAACAAATTATATCAGTCAAATAGTTTCCCGTAACAGTAAACGCCTTTCGTGTTTTCTTTTGGTTCGACAAGTATGTAATCGTGATTGTTATACAGTAAGATAAAAAAAAACAGTTATATAATTTCAGAGTGTTGCAATCCTGTATAAATTATTTAATCTATACTCATAAACAAGTGGATTATATTATGCCTCGTTTGTTGTCCAAGAAAACTCGAACAAACTAAATATATAATACAAATGGTTTTTAAAATGAATATCCCAAAAAAAACATTTTGATATTTCTTAAGGTCTAAGTAGTACGAAATGCTTGTCATGCAAAATTATTAAATTTTTAAAAGGAAAAAAAGTAGATTTTTTGATGTAGGCAGTATAATAGCCACTTTTTTTATACATGTATTTTTTTTTTTGTAATTTTTGCAATGCCCTTAATCTACCAAAAACTTTACTAAATAGATATATATTATGACAAAAATATGGTACAGAATTTAATAAAAAAAATTTTTAAAAAAAGACAAAATTTTGCAGTTTATTGCGCTATGTTTAAGACCATGTAAATTGAGGCATTTCTCTGACGCCCTGATACGCGTAAAGCGAATAGAATGCATATTATTACAAACATGTATCAATTGCATACAAGCCGAGGTCTAGCGTTTAATTTGTTTTTTCTTTTTTAAGCAACAGGATTATCTCTTCGTCAAGTAATATCTACTGCAAAAACTCTATTTTCATAAACCAAAAATTACAAGCAGTTTGCCGTCGGTTATTCAAAAAATTTTAAAAAATATTTTTATAGTTGTAGGTTTGCTTTATGATTTTTAAGCAGTACGAGTAAAACCCTGATCAGGAAATACTGTAAAAAAAGCTAATATGCAATAAAAAATTTACTTAAGAACTTTGATTTTTGTGCGCCTTGATATGTGTCTTCTATTGTGGACATATTCTTGGCACTTGTATTTTTAGGCATGAACAAGCTGTCTTAATTTATACCGTTTATACTGCAGCACATAATTGTGTAAATTGTATTGTATTGTTATTCACACATTTTTCTTCTATAATAAGTACTTTTGAAACTTTTTCAATTTAGTTTAGTTTAGTTATTATTGACTATAGGTATTACAAAAGTTTTTGATATAAAAGCGGATTAAAAAGGTTGATTATTTACGTTAAAATGTAGATACATTAATAATTTTACCGTATTAAAGATTTTTTTTTTTGTTTTTTAACTAAAATTAGAATGTTGCAAGACAAGAATTTAGAACTTCATACACTTAAAATTGTAATTTTGTATTTTGTGATATGCATATACCTTTTTTTTATCATCCATGCTATATTTATCTCCATTTTCTACAAAAATACATTTTGTTTATTAAAAAATTTTTACTGCAATTGTCGATTGCCAAAAAACGTCCCAGAAATATTATCTTCTACAATTAAAACTTTGAATACTTTTTTGTCTTACTGTCAAACCGAAAAGGGTAAAAATAGTATCAATTTCTCGCTTGTATAGAAATGACAGTCACTGACAAGGGTTACAACATTCGTCTGTCAAAAAGTATTTCGCCGGGCACTTTCTGACAGTCAAATTACGTTCGGCACAACTTTTTACGTTATAAAAGGCTGGCTGAACACTTTTGTGTTGAGAAACACTTTTTAACGTGACTTCCTCACGTTATTCTTAAAGTCAATTTTTTGTCTTAAGGAACAAAGGTAACCCTTTTTTTACAGGCGTTGGGTATGCAAGTATTAATCATGTATAAATAGCCCTTTTACTTTTTGTTGTTACTAAATTTTTATATCATTTTTTAGATCGTAAGTGTTGTGCAGAAAATTTAAACTATACCCTTGTTATGTTATGTAAATCAAGATGTATTAAAATGCCGTATTTTCTGCGCATTTTTTTTATCTAAGTAAAATTTAGATTGTACGTTTTTCTTTTATTGCATGTCTCTTGTTAAAAGGCAAAGTACCAATCTTGTCTTACCATGTCAAGAACACATTTGTTTTCATGACAAAAAAAAAAGATGTGTAAACACGCAAACACTTTATGCCATTTTTACATTTTTTAGTATTCTTTGCTGCATGCTTTACTTTGTTTAATATTTTCGACAGTTTACTCGTAAAAGAGTTCTTTTTGCATGATTTTTTGCGTCCGCAGTACACGTTTAAGAAATTTAAACTTTTCCTGTGTTGAACAAAATACAATTTTTTACATGTTGTAATCGGTAAACAAATTTTATTTTCTTTTTTCCTAAACACCCTTGGTATTTTGTTGTAGTTGTAATTAACGAAAAAAAAAACGCATGGACTATAAAGTACACTTTATATCAGAATTTATATTTTTTTAAGCAATTGGTAACTACGTTGTAAAACATAATTGTTACAAGCAGAGCGGATCTAGGATTGTAAATATAGGGGGCGCAATATTAAAATGAACTTCGTAATCGTTAAGACCTTAAGCTGGAGAACTGAAAAGTTCCTGTTTAAATATCTTAACTTCTAAAAGTTCAAAATGTGCTAAAAAAATATACTGTTTTGTAACAAAGTCACAAAATAAGGCCCCTTTGTATGCGGAGACTTATTGGTTAGCGCCCATGAATAGACCCGCCTATGTTTACAGTTTTAAGTATATTGCTTAGTTTTGTTTTTTGTAAGATTTTTTTTGTGTTTGTAAATTTCAGCATACATAGGTTTTGGTAAATAGTTTTTTGTTTTTTGTAGGAGGGCATAAAAAAAAATTGCTCGTAATAATTATTACCAATGTATATTGGTAATTCGATGATATAGCAAAATATATAAATTAACTAATTAAAAAAATATTTTACCAGATACATGTGTATCTTTTATACTATATAGTAAAAATACTACTGAAATGTAATGCCATCTATCAAAAATATTTATACACGTGTAAACGCTATACCAAAACAGTTTTTATACACAATTATACACATATTGTTTATACATTGAAGAGTTCTGCAAGATTACAACTATTTGCAAATAAATCTGATGTCCAGTTAACAATGTTTTACAGCGTCATTAATAAACCGATTTTTAAAAAATTGCTTTCTCCTGAAAAAAATAGACAAAATATATTTTTAAATCATCTTGGCATATAATATTTATTGCTTATAGGTGACTAGGCCTTTATTTGATACGCTAGATGCATCTTTTTATTACTATATAAAAAAATATTTTCAACTAGGGATCTTTTGTCTTATTGTTCCGCGGATGTTGAAAATGGCTACTTTCGTCTAGGTGTAAACCTTTTATGTTACTATGATTGCTTAAACATAACTTTTGTAAAGAAAAAATAGACCAACAAGATAACATGCAATGTATTGAGGAGTGCTGTAGGTTATTATTATATGATTTAAACGCGTAATTGCAAAGGTAGTCTTGTTTAGTACCCCACCACTCTCAATCGTTTTACATCTATTTGTTTTATTATGTCTCCTTTACACAATGATTATTAAATATTTAATGTTATTGCTGTAATTTTCACCGAAGTGATTTATATTCGCGATATTGCCTTTGCCTCTATAATTAGTGGTATATTGTAATTAATTGTAATTGATGTTATGTATTATTTGACGTAATATCTGTAATTTCTTCTTGATGTTTATTCATTTTGAAATAAGGGTTCCAAAAAAAAATCCAGAAACTAAATTAAAGTAATAAGTATAATTACTAGTATTTAGTTGTATATAATAATTATTATAAATCCCATCTCTAGTTTTTTGTTTTTTGTTTTTTATTTTTAAGTTTTTAAGTTTTTTGTTTCGTTTTAATTTTGAATTTTGAATTTTAAATTTTTGAAATTTCTTTTGTTTTGCATTTAGTTTGCTGTTTTTTTTCTTTTTTTTTTTGTTTTTTTTTTTAATTTTTGT